>JANCMC010006957.1:47872-117203 GCA_024363005.1 Charaxes varanes
ATACGGATTGCTCTTTGCAAAGCTTTGATGTTCACTATTTAGATTCCCACTTTTTATAGTTTCATTTTAAAATATTCTTTTTTTCTTACATTTATGAGTTTTTCAAATATGTTTCAATTTGGCGCAAAATTTTTTAGAATCGTAAAGTAATCTATTCGAAGGTTTAAAGCGTAAAATGTAAAAAAATCTGAAATGTCGAGGTGAGAATAAGTATCTTTATATGTTCACAGATATGTACAAAAAAGAAAACTTCGAGATAACGCCTATAGCAATAACTTCTCTAATCGCAATAGCGCCTTCTGGCTCGCTTAGAACTAAAATTATATTTTTACCAAATTAGTGTTTACCTACACTAATTTTTTCTTATAAGGTACTCATTTTTACCTTCAGAATCCAGATTTTTGACAACTAAGTCTCTGTCGCGGTCGTTCATAAATTGATATAAAACTTTCCATGGATTATTCCGAAACTAATTATAAGTTAGAAAATAAATGTTTTCAAGTTAAATGATTTTTATGTGTCCATCAGAGGGCCTAGCACGAACGTTCTCGATAATTTTACTTACTTTTACGCTCGAAATGAAAAGTTAAATAAAGGTTCGTGCTTTCATTTTACTCTACATACATGACCGTAACGTCGAGGATTCGATACGTGCGAGTTCTGATTTCATTTGTGCTAGTAATATTTAGCAACTAAGTTGTGTACAACGGGAGCATTCATGTTTCATTTGACGTTCGGTTTCTAACGTAAAAGTAAGTAAAACTATCGAGAATGCTCGTGTTAGGTCCTCAATGCGCCTGAACGAAGTTTAGAGTAAAATCCTTAACCAAGTTTTGTTTTATTAGTTCAAGTCGAACATTTAATATCATCTATATAAGTTGCAAGAGCTGAACGGTTAGGTATTCCTAGCGTCGTAGTGTGGCGAGTACTCATTTATTTGCGCAAGTTTCATAATTGGACTTTGCTCTGAGTTTGTATATTTCGTGTGTTCGCGTAAGTTAGCTTATTTAATGTTTTAGTACTCGTCCTTATGTATGTGTTTGTCTTTATATACAATTCTTCAATATTCTTCAATGTGTGGTTATTCGAAGTATATTCAAATTTATATAAAATATCTACAAAAACACATATCCAGCCGGAGCAAAAATATTAGACTGTAGTTTTAAGGCATGTTAGTTTTAAATAGTAATGACGATTTTGTATTTTTGTCTTCAATCAAAAATATTTTTGTGAGTTATTTTTTCGATTGGCGTTATTGCCAGAGACAAAGTTTTTAAATTTTTTAATCAAGGTAATATTAATCAAGTGTGGTTAGTGTGGAAAATGGGAGGGTACCCCTGTTATTTGAAATAGCATTTTGCTTTATCACACTAACTACTAACTAACGTAATATCCAAAGTTATATACAAAGAGGTACATTTTGTATGTGACTTAGAATTATTATGTGGAAGCTTATTCGTTCTTCATGAATATTTATGCACTCTGTGGAGTGTACACGATATTGAATCTAAAGTAAATTAAGTATATTCAACTAATACATATGTAATGTGAACATATCTTATCAGTGTTAGCGATTTATTATAGATACTATGTTAATAAATATGTTGAGATACTGACAGTATTTTAAAGTTATGTATAAGCCCTCATTCACACAAGAGTTAAAAAAGCGGAGCGTTAAATCTCGGCGTTGGCGCTTTTTCAGCGTCGTCGAGACAAAAATATAGCGTATAGGTTCAGCGATATATTCAGCGTTGAAAACAGAACAGTGCTCGATAAAAGAGCGTCGCGTTACAAAAGTGCTTTAGTTTGAACACAAACTTGGGGTTTCATATGTTATATTTGAACGCTTTTTTAGCGCGCGGTAATAAATCTCTCGTGCGAACGAGGGCTAAGGGGAGTTTTCATCAATCTTTAGGTGGCGGTGCGTGACCGTGCCCGAGATAGGTGACAGTGGGCGTCAAGAAGTTGAGGCACAGTGATACATTTCTGAGAACCTTGACATCTCTGGCTGGCTGCCCGAAATCTAATTTTAAACCATGCGAGAGTCGAGTCAGGGTCGGATTAGCACTTTCGAATTTCAAATCTCATGTGTCATTTAAATCTCAATAGCTCAAAAGCAGGAGAGATGGACTTAATTCCATGAAGTATCTACTCAGTGCAGACTCTAACCCCGCTAGATAATCGGGTCCACTTTATAACGCTTTTGGATGTGATAACATCTTATAAATTACTGAATGGCTGCGTGCACGAAAAAGTGTCACGTTCCGCCTGAGCTGAGTGTGCAATCGAGAGCGCAGAACAAGCGATGGAGAGTCATGATCGGTCTTAGCGTTCGACGTTATCGCGTAAAATTATCGACTTTACAGACATCCAATTTTTTTAAGGTTTTTGGTTTGTCAAATATTCCCGTTTCGAGTACCGGCGGGTACATATTTTTTTTGTGTAATTTTAAATATTTTTATTTTATTTAAAATTTTTAAAAATGTATTATATAAAAGGATTTTAAATAAATGTGAGACATAATGATTTTATGATAACTCACACGCATTAGATATTATACAAGGTTAAATTAAATAAACGAATGATATATACATTATTAACAATTATAATCTTAATTTGATTTAAATTTACCTAGTAAAGCTATTTTCACCTACCCGAATAACTTCACTAATTTAAAGGTCCTAATCGAAAGTATTAATTAAAGATTAATTGCAAAATTCTAACCGTGCAAATAGATTTTAGACCGTATTCTAAACTCAATACAGTTCGTTATAGATCGTATGCAATTACATTTTAATTGTTAAGGGCATCCCATAAATTGGTTTCGGGTTTATTTGTCGAGTCGCGATAATTATGGAATAGGTATTTTCGTAATTAAGCGGTTTTGAGTTATTTTATTCACGACGGATTTACGACTTGCATTTAAAACGAATTTTATATACCTCTTTTAAATGTTGAGATCAATCTTAGATCGTAGTTCAGTGACTACTTTATCGGTTTTTATAAAATTTGTATTGTAGTATAAATAATATGAGATGTGTATATCGATTATACAATCTGTGAGATTAAACGAGTAAGAAAATAAGACAAAATGGAAGGCGTAGGCGCCATTTTCTCATTACTTGATATTTTTAGACCTAGGGGCAGACGGGAGAGTGGGAGCTTACGCGAAAGAAAATCTCTATAATAAAATTAATGTGTAGGTTTTTACGTTTCCAGTTGCAAGATTTCTTTGGAACCTCTGTTAATTAAAGTGCCTTGATATCTTAATGTATAGAAGGATAGACTGAAATCTATCAATTAAGTTGTTTAAATTCCTGACTCCGTTAGAATATCGAGCGATTTTCTGAATAGAATTAAAATTAATTCTTAAGTTTATAAAGATATGGCTGAATTGTGTCCTGATCAATAAATATAATTGTATTTTATAGTTTTTTTAGTGTAAGTAACTGTTTATACTTAATTTATAATAAAGGCTATTCTACGTAGTTGTTTTCTCATCTCTATATTAACAGGTGACACAATAACTTCCGTTACAATTTTACAAAAATAACGCGGACGCAGTAGTAAAAAATTTGGCACAATTATAGCATATATAGAGGAGGGTGTGGGAATGCTAATATCTTTATAATATACGTTATAAATTTATTAAGTTATTAAAGTAAAACCTCACGCACACCAATGCCAAACGATTTACACACACTTGTTTATATTTTCTTATTGGATGTTGTCAAAGCGTATTCACGAGAACCGTATGTACTGTGCTATATTAATTGTCAAATAGAACAATATTATGTCATACTAAGCATATGACACGCAAATAATGTGACCGAATTACACGAATAAGGTATACCACAAACTGAGCGTTTTTCTTTTGTCTATAATATAAGCGTATTTTATTGCCTGTACTAAATGTGCAAGATTAGATTGAGAATAGGAAAGAGAAGCAGGAAATAGGCAAATAAATTAATATAATTAGGATAAATAACAAACATAACTTAAAAACACCGAGAACAGAAGATGGTTGACTCTGGAATATTGACAAAAAATCCTAAAGGTTTTACATGTGCAGATGTCAATGGGCGTCAGAAAACACTTAGCTGCCTGCTCGTTTGCCCCTTGTATGATAAAAAAAAGAAACAGGCGATGGAATATTTTCAGATAATATAAAAATTTAGAGATTCGTATGAAAACTCCGATAACGTGCCAGTGCTAAGCCGGAGCGAGCTGCTAGTAAATAAAATAAAAATAAAATCTTAAATTACTTTTGTTTATGTCCAGATGATACGATGCCACCTTATTTCATTTTATTGCGGGCAAAATAAAAAACAAACCAAAAAGGAGTAAGGTTAAAATATGGGTTTAACAATTGAACCTTGATATAATTAAAATTTATAAAATACATTAGTTAAATGTCAAACGCTTATGTATAAAATTGTCTAATAATAAAATATAAGTGAAATTTCCTTATAAGTAAAACCAAGCTTGCCTTTCATTTCGTACTTATGCGTCGTCACGTACCATGTTTGTATTGCAAATTGATTTTTGTATACATTGTCCTTTGCAAAATTGATATTACGAAACTTGAATTAATACTACTATCACTTAATCTCTAAAAACGCGGGACGTAAAAAGATGAAATTTGGCAATGAGGCAGTGTACAGTTAGTTCACTTTCCCTAAGAACGGAATTTGCGATAGGGCCGGATTGAGGAAGGCTTTGGCCAGTTTAAATGCAGATCCTTCATTTATTCGATAGACTTACCGATAGTCTTAGGGAACAGTATTTACATAAAACTATAAACGATATCATACTAAATAGTTAAAAGATAAAATGGTTGAAATCTTGGTTTAAAAATACAAAGCCCCACTCGTTATACTTTTAAACCGACTACAGATGTATTTCATCCAGATTGACCGTTTTTTATAACACTTTATTGATTTCAAATATAACAAAAAACACTTGCCTTTACTTAAACACTTAAAACGTTATACCAATGTCTACTAGTTCTTATCAACTGTAGCAAAAAAAAACTCTCTATTATGAAGCCATGACAACCCTAGAGAGATATCTTTTTTTATTACTCTACGTGACTGTATTTCCCATGATATTAGAAAAGTGATGGCAGAATTAACATAGATTACAAACTTATTGCTGGACGTTTGTGTTATATGAATTCTATTGATCGTTTTATTAAAAATTCCAACTAGATTTATAGAAATTCTTTAAAATACTTATTTTTAAACATAGCTCTATGAATAATTAGAGGGGGCCAATTGCAAGTTTGCTCCTAGTTATATGAAAAAATCTATAGGCCGTATGCTTTTTTACTACATTAATTGCTTGAAACAAGATTACTTTAGATATACGGGCAAAAGATAGTCATGATTAACCAACAATTAAAAAAGTCGATGAGAAAGTGCTCAACCTAATTCCTACTTATATTATAAATGCGAAAGATTGTACACATGGATGTATGTTTGCCGCTCTTTCACGGAAGAACTACTGAATTGATTGTAATAACACCTTACTTTAACATAGTTTATACATCAGAATAACACATAGACTATAAATTATAAAGATATTGCGTGGAATTGTCCAATATATAACGATAAATGTCAACTAAGTAGGAGAAAATTCTGACTTCTGCGATTCTAGCCAGCGCTGCAAAATCCGTTAGAGTTAGAGTATATAGAGTATGAAGGAAATGTTTATCTTAATTAGTTCGACCGACCGAGTGGCATGGAAGCAGCTGGTTTACCTCTCCGTCAAGGCATATCAGAACAGGCACGACCTTCATCAGTCAAGATAGAAGAAGTAAATACCAATTAACTGGTACGTGAGATTAAGAGAAAGTTAACTAATTATGTACGGAACTCATAAACATACTAGCGTGGACGCAATTTGATGGTCCGTTTTCCCTTCACACTTTATACCTGGCTTAGGACAATAATACTGTTTCACTCATTCGAATCACTTATTTGTTCAATAAGTATAGCCAAATATGAACTGAATTAATTTTATTTATAATTAATATCGCGTTTAATAGTCCCTTTTCCTTTTCCCTTCACAGCTTATTCGAGGTTTAAGACAGGCTAAAATTCCTGTTTTTCACTGATTTATTTGTCTAATAAATACAGCCAACAAAAGAACTGAATTAATTTTTATTTATAATTGATATCGCGTTTAATTTCAACTGACAGACGACATGAAATATTTATTTATAACTGACCAGCTTTTTACGCTGGGAAATGCATTTATGAACTAACTTTTTCGAACAGCATATTGAACATAGAACGTAAGGCCACACTTTATCTAATTTTAAGGAAATTTGGTCAAAAATCAAGTACCTACTTTTACGTAATTATAACGAGAATCGAGCACTTGAGCATTCTCCTTAAGTTTTATAAAATCTTTAAGTTTATTCTAAGTGTCTCACCAGTCACCCTGTAGACGTGCCCTAATAAACTAACCTCATTTAATTATTCTTCCTTTCGGCAGCTGAATTTCACAATAGGACATCCCTTCAAAATTTGAAATTCCACCCTCGATATCCTAAAGGTCATGCGATATACATTCCACCGAAAAAACATACGTTGCAAGTGAAATAAAAGCTTTTAATTAATATTCACATTCCAAAATCAATCAACGAGACTATTAGTTAAGGTACTTCCCGGTGGCCTAAACTCGTCATTAAGGGCCGGCAGCGCATCTGCTGGCCTTCTGGTCGTGCAGGTGTCCATGGACGCCGGTAGGCACTTCGGTGCCTGCTATCTGCTCGTCTGCCCACTTGTAACATTAAAAAAAAAAATAGTCGTGAGATTGCAAAGATTTTGTGGGTTCCAGGGATGACGTCAGACGGCAGTCGGTAATCTTTACTCGGTCCATAGCCACTGCAATTTAAGCGGACCCTGGAACAAGACCGGGATAACGCTAATTTAAAGAAGAAGCCAGTTATCTATTCTTTTTAAAGCAGAAGGGTCGTTGCAACTAAAATATTTTTTGTTCTGTGTAGTGGATAGGAGTTTAAATGTTACATAAATCAATTGAAATTACTAAAATATGTCAGATTGTTTAATATTTATAAATATAAATTGATTAATATTCAAGAGTCACGTGAACCACCAAAAAGCAATCAGAGCACATGACGTCACATCATGCCAAACAAATAATCGCTGTAGTACGCTCCAATCACGATCAAGTACAGTTGTTTGTTTGGCAAGATGTTATGTCAAAAAGACGCTATGACAGTTGAGAGAGATATTTATATTTTAGGTTTAGCTGCAAGGTTTAATATTAATAACTTTTTGAAAAATAGGCAACTAGGCTATTGCTTCCAATAATATCTACCTCTTAAGTTATCGAAGCTTCAATTTTCATTAATATTTTAATAGAAACAGTTTTATTTTTATTGATATCGACTCAGACGTACGGATTTGTCTGATGAATTTTAAACTAACGCTGCACCGAAATAAAGATAGGTCCGCTTATATGTGTTTACATCAAATAGGTAGGTTAGATACAGATGGAATTATTTAGTATTCTTGTGTATTTACTATCTTAAAATGCCTGATAGATTTGTGGAATGCCAGCGGCCCGCCGGCTACGCAAAAAAAAATACCTCATCATAAGCGACAGAAGTGAGCGGCAGGTAGTGGTAGCCGAGGGCGCGGTCCCATATCACTCCCTTGTTCCACACTTCCACCAAGAGACCCAGGTTGATATCGTTGATCTCACTGCCGGAAGAAAAAAAATCATTAGAAAAAAAAATAAAGAAAGAAAAGCTTTATTTGTAACCGCGTATATGTATAAAAGTACAATCAATAAAATTAAAATTACATTTAAAGATATAAAAGCAGCATACAAATAGGCATAGCAGCTCAGCGAATCCCGCGTGTCATAAGAAATCTTTGACACGCAGCGCTGATTTTTAGCTGCAACCCTTTATTTTAAGTGAGTAAAAACATATCGAATATACTAAAAAGTAACTTTGATGTTGTGTATTAATTGTTATTTTATGGATTCATTGCGTGCCATGTTTAGGATTAGCTAGTTTCGATTATAATCTTAAGTATTAAGGTGTTTTGTGCGCACTTCGGTTGAGAACGGCAAGTTTTAGGCAAGGCATTACTTGTAAGATTTAATTATAGAAACTTACACTTGATTACAAATCAATCTAAGACATAAATATAAAGTAAATAAATAATAAATATATCGACACCTCCCACGTAAATTGTTGTAATCCAAAATTCCCAAATGCACAGCAGAGCATTACAAACATTACAAATTAAAATCTCGTTACATAACACTTTTGTGTATACAAATATATTATATTCAATAATGACAATTACGTTATTGTATACAATAATTTATTAAAAAGTAACTGTTATATTAATTTAGTTATTTTTAACGCTCTACTGTAAGGCTGAGAATTTGGGGTTACAACAACTTACGTGGGAGGTATCGATAAACAGGACTAGATGACACACGGACGTCTGATACTAAGATAGACAACGCCTGTGTTATAGGTAACATACAAATATATATATATATAGCCACGCTAAGTTCGAATGTCGTTTGCACGTCGATTAGTTAAAAGGCCTATTTTTGCTTGTTATGCATTACGTTAACTTCTAAGAATAACTCTTAGCAAAATTTTCTTTAACTAGGAGCTGTCATCCAAAATGGTAAACACTTTCTTGGTCAGATAAAAGTTGTCTATAATGAAATGTGTATCTTATTTTACCCAGTCAGGAATCGAAACTGGTCCTTCGAGGCGGACTTCCGCACTGTTACCCCGGGGTAGGTCTTTATATTATTTCGAATGTCATTTGATATGTTCGTGTCAGGGTCAGATTATAGGGGAGATCTGACAAATGAGTAGATTTTCGTGTCGCTAGGTCGCTGAGGGGTGGGGATTAAACGATTGCAATATATCCGAATATTTCCCATCGACTAACTGTTACTGTTGAACATAAGGGAAAAGTATGTGATTGTCATTTATATTTGTTCATATTGTTTGTAGTCTATACATATATATAACATATCAAATAGGGGTTTCCAACTTTTTTGCCAATAGAACCCTTGTACATAAAGAAAACCAAAACACTAAGTTTTGGCTTAGGAACGTATATGGAGAGGTTTGCGATGCGATTCCATGTTTTTTGGAAAGTTTAGGTACACATTTTTGTTACATATAATACCTCTATAAAAATATTTAAAGGTGTGTAAAATTATACTTTAATATAAAGGAAATAAAAGAAATGAAAAAGTTGATTGTAATAACAAACGATTAGAGTTCATTTCTAGTTAGCAGGAGCCTTCTTTTAAGAGTACTGGAACTAAGACAGAAGTGCTGCTCTTCCATAAAACAGTATAAAATAACTTAAACTATATAAATACAAGAGAAATATATAAAAAAGCTTATATGAACTTTTACATTTATTAGAGACAATTTAAAATTTCCTTAATGTATTGGTGTGTATGTTTTTGTATGTGTATCCATAAATTAAATAATTCTGTCGATGGGAACGCACGCTTGTCTTAATACAGACGGGCTCGAGCATTCGAGGATTAAAGAGTTTTCGCCTATTGAATAATCAAATATTATGAATGTTTGTATCACGGTGATGGCATTAAGATTGTTTTAGATGATATTATCGCTGTTAAAATACACTTCAATGTTGTTTAAAGCCAAGCGACTAGATCGCGACTGCGTCTTACGGAAGCGTTGCAAAAAGTCGCAATCTGTAAACGGTTTTATTTGACACTTTTTTATTATTTACAATATAAAAGAACTATCAATATTATCCTAAATAATATAGATGAAACGTAAAGAAAGATCAATAATAATAAATTACTAATGATATTATTTTATAAGAAAAATGCTTGAACCCCTTTTGAAGTATTGTTCCGTTTTTATTTATCACTGAAATTAAGTTTATAACACTAGCTTTACCCCGCATCTTAAGTAATTTTATTATATTTTAAGGGTTTTAATTGTTTTGTGCGGACTCTAATTATTTTTAAAAAAGAAAAATAACCTATGTTAATCCTTATAACATTAGCTATCTGCCAGCGAAAGTCCCGTCAAAACAGGTCCAGCCGTTTCGGAGAGTACCGGAACAAACAGACAGACATACAAAAATGTTTTAATTGTGATTTCGATATAAGTATCATATTTATATGATGTAAAGATAAGTTTAAAATCTTAAAAATGGTATCAGATTAATATTGTATCAATTATTGTTCTTAATTAAGTTATTTCAAGGTGAAACTTGATTGTAAAAAATACTATATCTTATCTTATTTTGATAATATTAAGTCACTAACTTTATCTTATGTAAAATTTCACAAATGTATATATAGGTTCCGTGGTGTAGTGGTTATCACATCTGCTTTACACGCAGAAGGCCGCCAGTTCGATCCTGGCCGGAATCAGATGGAGTATAAAAGTGTGAAAAGTTTTCGAAAGTTTTATAAACTTCACTTTGATTATATTCCTGAACAGTTGAAAGGGAACCAGGAACAAACGAAACGAAACGCGACAACAATAACATCACTTGACGCGACAGCATTGCTGCCACTTCACGCTGATCTTATGTAAGACGACTTACTACTTGCTTATTTGCCATTGACCTGAAACCATCGGACGGACCTAGAAGATACCAAACTTTCTTAGCCTTAAAAAGCTTTATTTACTTATAAAATATACTCAAATGACCATGAGTATCTTACCAATGTATTTAAATTTATCTGTCATCGTTACTTGGATGACGTTATAAAGGAATGCCAGTCTACGCCGGCCATTAATACGTCATATATATTTTAAATGGGAAAAACCGTGCAAGATGAAATTGGTGACGTGTTTTAACAGTTCAAGTTCAAAAAATTAAATAGCTCTTATCACAAAAGCGTTGGAACTAGAATTGTTTGTCAAAATTAAAGGAGGCTTTTTGACCTTGGCAAATTGGTAAGGACGTAAGCTCTGTGAACAGTCATAGTGAGGGTTAATGTCAATATTCTCATTAGAGTTCTTGATTGGTGACTATGTACTCCGGTTTTACCTGCGCATAGTCCAAATTATTCGACTATCTACTTATTTATTTGAGTGCTGTGCAACTATAGCAGTGGCGCTTGGAATTGAACAGAGTTCCTTTCCGATTTTAGTCCATATCTTCTACAATTGAGTTAATTACTCCAAATTAATGCTTCTTGCTTAGTTTATGCTACCTGTGCGATGCCACGTAGATTGATTCCGTTTGTCTAGTCTGTTTTGTCATCATAATATCATATTTTACTTCTTACAAAACACTTCACATCCAATAAAAGTTATTAATGTTACATAATATGGCAATTGCATAATTTATATACATAAATATTTATTAGAAACATTCCATACGGCGCGGCGTTAATGCTAGGCACACTTTAACAACTAATTAAAATCGTAGCTATTTATTAATTATACACATTTATCGCGCGCGTGCGTTTAGTTTTTTTGAAATAAACTATAAAAATAGTATTTTTATGTCATTTGATTTAAAATAGAGCTCTCTTTGTTGCGGACATCCTATAAGGCGATTAAAGGACTTGTAACGAATGAGCTTAAGAACTACTTCATAATCTCAAGTACATTCACAAGCATTAATCTTTACTTAAAGACTTAATAAGCATAAGCCTTAAAAAAATATATTTTTTTGTTTAAACCTTATCTACTTATTATATAAACTAATTGAAATAAACCTGCAATATATAGATTTAAAGCATTATTTAAGGTAACTTACTCATTGAGTAATAGTTAAAACAATTTGACTCTACTTTAAAGTTCAATAGAATTTAAAGTAATGATGATAACGTAATGTAAAATAGTATCCTATTTTTAATCATTTATCATTTTTTAAGTGTTTATAGTAAAATAAAAATGAACGCTATGTAAGATATATTTGGAATATCATTTTATATAGCCATCATAAACTTCGTCAATAAATATACAGTTACAGTACAAAGAAAGAAATTTTCAAATTTTGTTAATACCAACATGTTTAAACAACCATTGTTTTTCTATCGTCACAGTTGTATAAACATGTCGTTGACACATTTGGCATATGTTTAATTTCCTTAAGCTAAATCTGCAAATGTGAGGTCCCTTTTAAGGCGGTTATGGGGGAGCATTGAACTTTGCTATACCTACTGTGTGTGACTTCATCTTATCCTACAATGTGCAACTCCATTTCTATAATAACTTGCTTTTGGTTGCGTTAATATTATATTTCTGTCTCTCAACACAGCACCACTTTCTGAACACTAAGTATGCAATTCTGAATCACTTCTAGATTTTTTCTGATCTCCGGTCAAGATAGTGCTGAAAGTGTATCCTTTAACCCATTTGAGTGTACTCATAGAATAAAGTATATCAAATGTTGAGATATAACTATTAAGTTTAGAACAATGAATGAGAAAAAATTATTTAGAGTTAACATTAAAAGAATTATTTTGTATTTCTTCGAAGGTTCACACTCGAAGCAATTTTTCAACTTTGTAAGATATTTTTATTTATCCAAGATTAGTTTTTTAACATATACACTCGTATTTTTTCCAGTTCCATTCAACAAGATAATACAACCAAATTTTCAAGACATTGATACATTTAAGTTTAAGGAAATAAAAAATATCTGCATCTGCATTACAAATCGATATAATTCAAACATCTCAATTGCGTGTACACTTTAAACACGCACAATAATCACAAAAATATTCAAATTTTGGTAATTTATCGTCTTCGTTTAAACATTCAGTGATGTATTACCGTGCGCGGAGGACTTTAAAAACCTATTACTCTTAACATGGGTATTCCGAATGAGTATTTTATAAACATAAATCGATTAATCGACTAACTCGTCCATACATTAAAATAAAATTAAACTGCCCGATTGTAACGTTTAAATATGATTTTTATTTATTATTTTTAAAATGTTCATTTATAAAATAGCAAATGCACATAGCGTTTAGAGTTTACGCAAACAAATTTAAAAAATAATGCTAGAAAAATATGTACATATGTATGTATTTTTATATAAGTGTATATAAGTTGTGTTCCCAAGCACCACGCCTTCTTTACTGACCTCGTTGTTACTTCTATGACTTGAAACCAGAATACTCGCAGATGCGATACCAACCTTTGAATTTTATGTATACTCTTTTTTATGTTTTACCTTCCACAACTTAATAAAGAATTAATTAAATATTTATATTAATAAAACTTTCATACAGTTTATATTGCTGCAATCAATTCCGATGCTGGTATAAATCAATTGCAGAGCAAACACATCGAAGTCGTACTTCCTCGCCCTTTATCTCTTCTGGACATGAGATTCAAGGGTTGCCAATAATATCAAATGAAATGAAATTTTATTTATTACCATAAAAATGTACAAAAGGTAATCTAAAAAATAAATATATAAAAGTGTGTTTGTGTAAAAATATGTGTTGAAATCGTGTCTAATTTATTATCTAATTTTATAATTATTTTTTTCAGTCGTTTTCACTTATTAACATTAGATTAATTATCTCTTCTACCGTTATCTTGGTCTAGTACCAAGATCCGTTTTAATTGCAGAGGATGTAGCTCTATGGTGAGTTAAGACAACCAACTGCCGTCTGACATCATCTCCGGAAACCTCATAGTCATCTTTACTTTAAAAAATTTCTAAACAATTAGAAATATAACAAAGTAAAAATTTTACACGCCAAGGGTTGGCGTGTAGGGTCGGCACCTTTTAAGTAAAAATTCTGCAAACGTCGAACTACGGTGACAGTCTTATCATTGGGAAGCGTCACATTAGTTAAACAAAAACTTTTTTTATTATTCCTTATTTATCAGGTTTAGCAAAATATTTCTGTTTATCAATAAAATTGAAAGGTCTGTTTGTAACGTCAAAATTAGTTTTTTTTACTAATTGCATGATTTCTGTTTGTCTATCTGTCTGTTGGTTCCGGGTAGTCTTTGAAACGGCTGGACCGATTTAGGCGGGATTTTCACTAAATAGAGAGCTTTATATTATACTATATTTTACAAGGAATAACATAAGCTAGTTTTAGCTCAATAATTATGGATCCGCACAAGAATAAAATGAAAACCCTCATAATTTAACACAATTACTGAAATCGTGCGGACGAAGTCAATGGGTATAGCCACTGTAAAACAACAAACACAATTTTGTATTTTTGACATTACATATTTTTAAAAGTATTTTGTAATAAATAAGATTATATATGTCACATGTATTTTAGTTGTCTAAGATGGCAACCCTTTAAACCAATTGGCGCGAGATCAAAAACAAATTACAAACAGGTTCGTAGAAATTGGAAAGTCTGCCGAAAAGAAAGCACCACCATTTTGTCAGCATTAAATTATCCAAGTATTTATTAGTGTCGGCTCTGATTTATTTGATCCAGACTTCCTTGACTTTATGAGATCATAATGAGTTAAATCTTAAATCTCATTCATGTTAATACGAAGAAAGCATATGTATGAGTGATTCATTCAAATTTCCACAAACCGTCAAAATCAAGCGTTACTTTGCGGAAATTAATAAAGACCAGGTTAAATTAAATTACTCAGCATAAACACTAACTATCCACAATTTATTTATTTTTATTTTTGCAGCTTAAACATTACTTTGTTTAATTTTATTGTTTATACTTAGTATTTAATACTTTCAGTACTGTAACTGAGAATGTAATAATATATACGAGAAGAATGTGTATTTTCTTTCCATAATTTTTTTTCATATTGCTTAAAAATATATAACATCCAAATCTCCATAAAATTATATTCTCTAAAAGTGTTCTCTACATTTATTTTGACTTTAAACTCTAGTTAAAAAATGTGCTTTTCATATTGTGGCATTGAATGTGCGATTTTATACATTTGCGATTTTTTGGTCATGTATATATAAATTATACACATACATTATGTATGCACGTTCCAAAATCAGTTACGTAAAAGGGGCCACCATTGTTGGCTTAACGGTTTATCATTCAGCAGTTAGCGCACGACAAATAACTCTTTTTGGCGGAAAAACGTGGGAGGTTTTTGTATGTTGTCGTAACCACATTTAAATGGTAGGATAAGGGTCTACTTTCCCGTGACACAGAGTCCTGAATAATTTGGTCGAGATGTTAAAATTTGTGTATTTTATACACAACTCTGGTGTTCTCTTACACAATACACCGTAAGAAAATCCGTGGTATATCAAACTACTTACTTAATGTGCAATTCAAATAATTTATCTTCAAAATTAATCTAGATTTAAAAATATATACTAATTACGATTAGACCTTTGCGTACTTTTTAAACACATTAAAAAAAAAATTACGCGGGCTTTTGAATGTCAAGATAGTTTTAATTGACATTGACAAGCTACAAGCAATAATAAAGTTTTTGCCGACTTTAAGTTTTGTTTTAATTTTCAACATCGTAAAATGTGAAACATGAACGAAATTATCGTGTTAAATCATTGTGACAATGTGTAGTTAAATTTTAGACATAAAATAGGAAGTTATTTACTAAAGGGTTACGAAAATGAGTTCCTTACTTTCTGCTGAACTTTCAGCGACATGCAATGCTTTAGGAACATTCAATAAAAAGACTGGGAAGTATATGATTGATGATTTTACTCTAAATACAGTAAAGGATCTTATAAGGTACCTAAGGCGTGATGGGGAAGATCACGAAATACGGAGACATTTTGGTCAAACAAAAGTACTACAAGCTGACTTGTTACCTATGTTGATTGATCACTGGGAGAAAGAAGAACTTTTTGATGTTACATTAAGGTATTTTAGAAGTATATATATTATGTGTACATTGCACTTAAATTATGTAGTGAATGTATTTGATGAATTATTTAATTTTATTTAATACTGTCTAATGCAAATTAATTGATATATGATTTAAGTTAATCTTAATAGTATGTTTTATAGAGATAATATTGTATTTCCTATAAAAAAGCATTAAAATTTTTGGAATAGAAAATATATTACAGACATGAGTAATCTATATACTATGATAGGAATTTTCAATAAGCTTAACTTTAATTTATTTAGTAAAAATTATGTTAATAATACAGTTTTTGTATATTATATCATTATTTAAATTAAAATATCAGCTTAAAGTTTCTATAGAGTAATTAAGAGTACAAATATTTAAGGGAAACTTGCGAATGGTAACGCAATCTATCTCTCGCTAAAACTCAGAATCATTTTGAATTATGCTTGTATTGTTTTATGCCTCTTATTTACGGGAAGGTTTAAAAGAAAAGAAAGAAAAAAAAAGTATTATATTATTTAAAAATTGGTTGCCTATATAGTCGATTTACGGACGATAAACATATAAATGTCTCAACTTGCGTATTTGCTATAAGTATTTCATACATATAATAATTCGTGGAGTCTTGTTACTCGTAAAAATGGCAAAACCTAGGAACCCAGGAATCGTCAACGAATCTTCATATACACTTTTGAAACATATTTTAGTGGAGTGCCGTATGACACAAATGGCAAAAGCTCGGAATCTAGGGCCAGTCAATGAATCTTTTTCAAAACTTAAAATATATTTTTAACAATCGATAAAAAAATGCCAAACCAAATTTTACCCTATCTTAATTTTTTAATTATTTAATAAACAATTTTTAAAAAAGGGTATGTATGGGGTATATATGTTTCAAATCTGAAAAAATATTCAAAAAGATGAGGAATTTTCCTAAAAGAACTTTTTTTACACTCTATCTTCACTGTTCATAATGATAATTTAATTCTGAAAATAGGTCTTCGCACCTCGCCTTCGGTATGGGGACGCGGTGGCTGAAAAGACTACGTTACATTTTTTTTAACCTATTAAATATCAATTTAAAAATTTGAAAAAGTATCGTGTAGTATAGAGTATTGTTAATATTTTAAGTATCTTTTGAGAAAAATTTTAAAGTGAACTTTTCAATGACCTAGACGAACGAAATATATATAGCATCCGGGCCGTCATTAAATTTAAGGAAAAATGAATTTAAATAACTTGCTAAACTTGTTTTGCTTCTTGGAGCCTTACTTATATACCTACTCAATTAAATCCCGTAATAAAAGTTTTGTTCTTTGGTGGCGGATTCGGTCGTGTAGCTTTCGAGTTGCAGCATTGCACCGATTTTCCTCGTATTCGTTCGCGGATTAAAGCAAAGTAGTTTAGTTTCTCATGCAAGAAAGGATTATACGGGTTGACTGATGAGACACTTAAGATACTCAAGGACTTGATATTTGATGATCATATATGACGAAAAAAATTAACATTAAATGTAAATATCAATTAACTGCGTGAGATTAAGAGAAAGTTAACTAATTATGTACGGAACGTATAAACATACTAGCGTGGACGCACGATGATGGTCCGTTTTCCCTTCACACTTTAGTCCTAGCTTAGGACAGGCAAAAATGGCTATTTCACACATTCGAATCACTTATTTGTTTAATAAGTATAGCCAAAAAATTAACTAAATTAATATATTTATAATTAATATCGCGTTTAATTCCCACTGACAGCCGTCATTAAATCTTTTTTTAACTGAACAGTTTTTTTACGCTGGGAAATGCATTAACGAACTAACTTTTTCGAACAGCAAATTAACCAGAGAACGTAAGACCACGCCTTAACTAATTTTAAGGAAATTTGGTCAAAAATTAAGTACCTATTTTTATTAAATATTTATAACGAGAATCGAATACCCTCCTTAAGTATTCTCAGTGTCTCACCAGTCACTCTGTATATTCTCGCTTGTATAAAAGAGTACCTACTAAACCAATCAGCTCTTTGGTTCAGTCCGTAAGGGAAAGGAGTATCTTAGGTAACAAAGTGAATATCTTACATTGAGGTATCGAAAAAAGGGGTTACCTTTCGGAAACCCAATTATCGGGACCACTTCCAAGAACGTCCGCCGGTCATGGGAGGGATAAACGGTTTCTGCCTTGCATGAAATTGTTTCCAGACGCGAGTAAACCAAACCCCATACATAGTTATGATGGTTTTTCACAAATACCAGATATTGTAGATATAAGCACTTTATTTATAATTTATTATTTTTAATAAGCTTCACTCACCAAAGGGTTAGAAGTAACTCGTAATGTAAATGTACCAACGAAATGAGCCATTTTAAAGCGGATCTCACATTAAATTTTCGGGGTTCGGCGCTTATCTAAATCGCAGATTAAACTAGGGTTGTCACATTTATTTAATTTTAAAAACGAAATTTATACGAACGTTCGTATATTTTAATTTAATTTTTTTATTTTACCATTCTTCACTATATTTTGGCCATAAATATAGTAAAGTAATGCCGCCATTTTCTGAATAAATGATTTTTTGATAAGTTGTGTTTCCTGTTTGAATTTTAAAAACACGACAATAATGAAATTTCATTCCGTTGAGTTAAAGTTAAATTTGAGTAGCCGTAAATGACAAACTTTGCGTATTGTTTTTTCGAATGTAATAACAATATATCCGCGCATGTTTGAGGAAAAAAAATTACAATCAACGCGACCAGCCAGTTCGCTCTATGAAATTCTGAAAAAGTATGAGGGTATATACGTGTTCGCGTATAAATATAAGTTTTTTTTTATTTATATGTAGAAAATCCGGCACGGATATCCACCGTTATAAGTTAGTGGATATGTGAGAATCGCCACAATAAGATTTAACTGTAAAAACTAGCCATAAATAATAAAGTCAAATCATAACATTTTTATACCTTAAATTTCTTGATTTTAATGGCTTAAAATTTAGAAAGAAGTAAATTACATAAAAAGTAAGGAATAACGTCTCCGTGTAATTGCATTCATCACGGTATCGTATGAGAAAACGAAATCGGTCACAGTCCATGCTTGCACTGTTAGTTATTATTCGATTCTCATACTTAATGCCCACGTACATGTATTTTCCTAGTGACCTGAATATTGCAAATGGGATTTACTTAGCCATTGATCTAAGTGTTGCGGAATTAAGGCGCAGGTAATCGGAATAAATGTTAATCGTCGCTAGTATTCATATAGTTAAGGCCAATAGAATCACAGACTCAGGAAAAGTTGAGGCGCAAAGAAGAACCAGCGACAAACTTGTTGGTAACATATTCTAAATAGTTGTACCAATGTTTGGGAAGGCACTGGCTCCTAAGATACGGGCTTACCCAGTTTAGGGGCCAGGGTTATATTGAACTATGTAACATGATTTATATAATGAAAATTACTATTACTATTACTTTTAAAAAATAGTTCTTAAAAAAGGAGATCAATACATCATCAGCACGTAGTTAGTAGTTTTATCTTTAGCAGGCGGAACCGATAAACGTTGTCTTACGCATTTTGTTTCGTTTTTCATTGGCCAGTTAACCAATCCACTTTACGCCTTTTCCATAAAACGTGATACTAGCCGAATCCTATGAAATATTAAATCAAAACTAATGAAAACGATAGATTTATATATATGTATAGATGTAGTCTTCAACTGTATAATATGCTTTACAAATAAGCGTTTTTAACTTATCCTAAATGCAATAAATTTTTGTATGTACAGATTAGGGTATAGTTTATATTCATAGGTTATCATTGTAGGCTATTTGCATCCAACAATTGTCATTGATATTAAGTCAGACGAGGACGAGGCAGACGGTATACGATTATCATTATAAAATTACCCTAATAGAGCTTCAAAGTTGCTATAGTGATGCGCGTCCGTTATGTCGATATCGACACGGATCACGATACGGGGAACATTGTAGGGTGTAATTATATCTTACGTTCCATTCTCATTGTGCGATATTCGAAGTATGTGTATATCAATAATTTTTGTGAAAGTTTAAAAATATATACAGTTATGTTTTTTTAAAGGTTGGAAATGTATTGTTACTTTACTTACGTACACACTCCTGATTTTGATATAAATCTGCATGTTTGGAAGTCTTTAACATCTGTGTATTAATTTTATTTTTCATACTGGATCGCCGTCATCTGTAAGCGACATCTTCCGCCAAAAATTAAACTTGCCCTTAGTCTTGCATAATATAGCCCTATCGAATGGCCCGTTCTTACCGAATGGCTAGTAAGTATAAACTATCTCCTGATTTGTTTTCCTGATTTCGTGTTAAGTGGCCTCTCGCTTTTATATTATATAGACAGTTACAGCTATTTTATTTTACCATCTAACATGAATATCCTAATAATAGTTATTTATGAAGTAACTTTTATATAAAATAGTTTACGTATCCTGTATAAATAGACATTAAGTTCATATACGTTATACAAAAGATTTGTACAGAAGTATAAAATTAAAAATGCTTCGCAAAGTTATTCTAATACCGGAGCCAGACATAGCTCAAAGTGTTTGTACATTTTTGACCTTGAAGTCCACAAAGTACTACAAAACTTTGTACAGTTGCACAAAGTCCCTGGCCACACTGAGAGATCATTGAAATGATCATTAAAATGAAGCTATATCTGACTCCTGCATTAGTCTCCTAATTCTAAACTTATTCGTAACTTAAAATTAAATCCCGCGGTACGAACGATTTGCCAAGAACGTACTTAGCAAATAGAGGCCGGCCATAACTAAACCCATTACCTGAAAACAAATAAATAAGCGTTAATAAGTTGGGCCACAGCGTAGGGTGCAAGTAAAACCAATTTATTACTTAGCATTAATATATATTTTATATAAAACTAATTACACTATTGATTCCTATAACTATTCACTAATATTTAAGATAGTCACTCCCTTCCAATGTTAGGACAGAGAGCACTAACTAGCCTAGGCTAATGACTCCCGTTTGAGGTTAAGACCGAGAGTGAGTCTATGGGGGAACCTAAAGTTAATTAATACTTTCCTCATGAGCTCGCTATGAGTTTTTTGATCGATGACAAGCCCAATTCACAGTGAACATTATTTAATAAAGCTAGTAAAATACGCTAGAAAAAAGCTGAGCTTTGTGAGAGCTCGCGTAGTTTTTCGTATATTACTTTTTTCATTACATGTTTTTGACAGATAACACATCTAGATATAAAGTTAAATTACACAATCACAATCACAAATGTGTAGGCGTGATAGTTTTTCACTAAAGTGTACCACAAAGCTGTTCAGGTTATGGGATAGTGTTAGGGTGGCTTCATTCGCAATATTGACTAGCTGTTAATCTACAGTAATATATAAAGCTGAAGATTTTGTTTGTTGCTTTACTTGAACGCGCTAATCTCCGGAACTATTGGTCCGATTCGAAGAATTCTTTCAGTGTTCGATAGCCCATTTATCGAGGAAGGTTATAGGATATATATCATCACGTTTAAGTCTTTCACCTAAATTTACGTAATCAAAGTCGCGGGTAACTAGTATTATATATTCCTCATCCACAACCTTTTTTTCTTCCACGTTGTTACAACTCTTTACGGTTTGAAGCCAATCTGAACGAAGCTCGATCTGCATCGTATGTCGTCGCCCCATCTCGTTGCTGGACGCCCAATGCTCCGCTTTCCTAGCCACGGCCACCACTCAGTCACTACTTTAATTCACCTGTCGTCACTTCGTAGAGCCAAGTATCCTGCCCAGCTCCACTTAAGTTGCTCAGGTGCAACAATGTTTCTTCTTTATCCCTTTATTGCTTATTACTAATAAATTATACAGAATTAATATGTAATTAAAATGCGCACGGCATTACTAAAGTACGCATTAAAGACGTCGTTATTATTCTACACAGGCGTGGTTTCTGTAATGTAATACAAATTGGGACATGATATAAAACAAACATCAAATGATATAGGAAAACAGAAAATAACAAACATACGTTGCAAGTTAGATAAAGTAGCTTTCCGTTATTTCACGCTTAGATCTATTTAAATACGTGTTTCAGGATGTAACTTCACAAAGTTTTGTAGAACTTTGTAGACTTCAAGATCGAAAATGTACATACACTTTGAGCTATGTCTGGCTCCGGTATAAGACATATCGCACGCTTAATCTGACTGATAAACTGACCTAACTCAAAAAAAGCAAATTTTTGAGAAATCACAAAAACGTTTTGTCATTTATGACTTATTCCGCTTATAATGCGATAAAAATGACATTATATTAACAAATTATGTATTCTAATAATAGTTAATGATTAATGACATTTAAATGTTATTTTATTGATACTTTATTAATTGTTTGTCTTTTTAAATAAAAAAAATCATTTTTATAAAGACAAAAATATGGCCATGTGCAAGGTGCGAAAGGTTAATAAAAATAAGAGCTAAATTATTTTTTTGTAATGGCCGATTTTTATATATATTCTGTAGAATTATTATTTTGATTGGCCAGAACCTTTGCGAGAAACCTTCCCAAAATTAGACGAACTTAACTTAATTTTTAAATGGCTGACTTTTAAATATGTTATTATGGCTACTATTCCAAAGTTATATTTAATCGGTCAAACATATTGTAAGAACCAAACATCCCCTAAAAAAATTCAACCGTGACTACGAACGCGTGAGCAATTAATTGCTGCAATTATTTGTTTATCTCTCAATAACCTTGATCATCGTTTTTTTTTATTGGAGATAGGCAAGCGCTTGACCGCAGTCACACTTGATAAAGTGCAGATGCGGTCTACGGTGGAACGCGCTTGCCTAGAATAAACCTATTCACACGTTACTGTGATAACGAATCCATTGCCTTTAAGATACCCACCTAGGATAAGGAAAAAAGCATCGAAACGCTTCGTACGGGATGCCAGTATTGTAATATTGGCTTCAGATCCAGCCCAATTTGAGTTTGAGTTTCTTTAGAGTCTTTACTGACTAATCTTGAAGAAGAAATAAAACGTGCAATTAAAATACGGTACGGTAATTGTGAATTATTGGTAACTAAAGTAAATGATATTCTATACATATACATTCACACAGTTACTAGCACACTGGCGAAAGTTTGTATGTCAGAAAAAGGCGTCCTTATGCTTATTTATCCCATTTTTATTAGAATAAATATTCTTGGAGACATGTATGAATGTTAAGTGTCGCTTCAGCTTACTTTATAATTGACATGGAAATGTATTAAACTCATTCTTTTTAAGAACTATTTAAAAAAGAGAGACTTGACTTTTCCGAATCAATGATAGTTTGAAAAATATTTGACGATTCAAATATGCCTGTGAAAGTTTACTGGAATAAAACATCTTTAGATTTGATTTGATTACTGAACGGAAGTACAGTAACCAAATGAACTCAAATATAGTTTACAAGTGTTTCTTAATATTTAAATGAAGCCCTTACGTTCTGCTTAATATTTTTTCTCTTCTTCTACCTTACTTTATCCCGCTCTATTATAACAATACGCTTTAATTGCAAATAACGATTCTGGCCGATTCTCCACGTGGCTCAACTTTTCCGAATCATTGATAGATTTTAAAATATTTGATGCATCAAAAAAGCTTGTAAGATTCTTAAATAAAACATCTTTTATTAAATTTATGACGTTAAAATGATATGCATGAGAAACTAAACTACTTTGCTTTAATGCGCGAATGAATACGAGGGAAAATCGGTGTAATGCTGAAAGCCTAAAGCTACACCACAAAATCCGCCACCAAAGCACAGCACTACACTGACTATCCGATGTGCCTCAACGCACGTTTCGCTTCGACACCGAAGCATCATCAGGAGATAGACTCTACAAAGGTTATTTGTACACTACATTCAACAGCTAGGGATGCGCAAACTGGGTTTCGCGGAAAACTAAAAATCACCGCATTATCTGTACAAGATAAAACTAATTTGGATTTTCTTATATAATACTTAGCGCACATAGCTTCGTAACCTTTATTTTTTAAACGCTTTTATTTAGTTTGACTTATTTGTTGGGTGAAATCTTGGAATTGAAATTGCTAATAAAAGCTTTTCTATCTTTCTTTTTGAAATGAGAACCACTTCCAAATGGTCGTTTAGGCTCAAATTTGGTACACTTTAGTATATTCGGTGACAATATAATAATAAAGAGACAAGAAGCCTGTCTGATGATGAGGTGGAATGGTGGCCATAGGAACTTCTACAATAACAAGATAAACTCATCGAGTTCAGGCCAATTGTTTTGTCTCCGGAAACACTCTTGCATTGTGATGTAAGTCTGATGATGGAGTCGGAAAGTTGATCGCAAGAAATATCCGCAAAACTAGCTGTCCCCATGACTTCGTCCGCGTAAAATTAGGTAAAAAAGTTAGATTCAATTTTAGCTTAACGATATATAGCCTAAAACCTTCCTCGATAAACGGGCTATCTAACACTGAAAGAATTTTCCAAATCGTACTCTTAGTTCCTGAGATTATCACGTTCAGGTAAACAAACTGTTCAGCTTTATCTATATAAACTACTGTATTTATATTTATACTAATACTACTATTAGTATAAATATAAATACAGTAGTTTATATGATATGTAGAATAACTTCATTCAGACAAAACAACTCTATATCCAACAACTTACGCCTCCTTCACAAGGATATAATGTTGGCCCGTTGGCGCAGTGGACAGTGACCCTGCCTTCTGCCCCGGAGGTCGTGGGTTCGATTCCCACCTCGAGTCTGGGTGTATTATCCATGTGTATGTATTTATATATTTCTAAAAAAAATATGGTCAGAAGATGACGTGGCACATGGCAGGGTTCAGTGCCACGACTGGAATCATCCCCCTAGACGAAGAGAAGACCCGACGGACAGGAGTTATAACTTACGTCACCCTGAAGACCGATCCCATAGTGGTAACCACGAAGGACACGGAGATATGGCAGGCCGACAAGATTCTCGCAGCAGCGAAATTTGTGTTGGACGGCCGCGTCTGCGTCGAATGAAAGGTACCCGAAATTGTAGGGAACAAAGGAGTACCGGGGTGAGGTAAGAGTACGAGGATAATAAACAACTTCTTTCCGAAACAGACATTGTAATCGTCACCATGACGGTAGCGAAGAAGGTCCTGAGAGAGAGAATTAGTAGCAGATTGGGAGCAGTTCTCACCAACACAGTAGAGAATCTTGAGGAACATCAGTACTCCAGACAGATAGCCAACGAAGCACTGATACAACACTTCATAGCCAATTCGCTCATTTTGTGTATCGTTGCATTCCATAGGCAGCTGATCACGAGACATCTCTCCAACCAAATCTCGTTCATCGAAAGATACAATCTCTTTAGGATAATCTATCATCGCCCATACCATCCATCGGACATCACCGAAGAACCGTTGTGCATGCACAGATTCCTCGTGGATGTAGAGTACGTCGCAGGAGGTGTACGTCCGCATCCACTCATTCAACAAGGCAGTGCGGTCTCTGCGACTAATGAGCTATACAGGAGCTGCAGTACGACCTTCTCTGTCCCAGACATTGTACCTAACGTTCTCCCAAGTCGAAAAGGCGAAGATGAGCGGCGGAGGGTACGGCGAGGGAGAAGGATCTCGCATTCTTACAATTCACTAGTCGCAGGGTCTGTTTCGATCATTCGCTGCGTGCAGGAGAAGATGCCACCCTCACAGCCACGACAGGGTTTCGCATGCGGTAGTTGCAATCTCCCGTCATAGGAAGCAGTGCGTCTACTTCACCAAAGATGCGGCCGACGCAGTTGGTCACTTCATGAAGAAAGCGATTGCCGCGAGCGAGCACGCTGTAGTGGAATACAATCACAGAGCGGCCATTTACCATCGTGACCCCCACCTCATCACGGAAATGACTGTCCCGAAGAAAAGGCGAAATAATATATAAAAGAATAGTAGAACGGAAAATAGTGAAAAAACAGAAAAATATAAGGAATAAGATAATCAAATAAAAATGGCTCGGGCCTTCAGCCCGTGGTGTATAAATTAGCATAATTAAAATAAAAGAAAACTCTTACTGGCAGACGCAAGACCAGGTAGACAGTTGGAAGTCAATGACATAAGATCCTTTTTGGTATGTTATGGTAGGAAGATTATTTCTTTAAGTAATTAATCGCAGGGTTACATTTATTATTAGTTAAACACGGGAATGTTATATATTATAATATCAAATATATTTAGCTATTTGTATGTAATTGTCTAATAATGTAAAATAATATTTATAATATAATATTGTTAAGGTTTCATAGAAAGGATTGATTAGTGATTTCTTTTCATAAAAATACGATATTCCGCAAAATATATATAAAAAACTCATAAAAAAATATACCTTCATTTTTTTTTAATTTTCTCGATTTATTTATAATTTTATAAAATACATTTTTTTATACGTGCTGAACTTTCGTTAGTTTAAATAGTTTTCACAAATTTGTCCTTTCTATAAAGCATATATTGCGATGACTCAAAATCATATCTTTCATAAAGTCTTCCTTAGTAATAGTAAGAAATTATATACATAATATATATATTGATAAACTTTTATGTATTGTAAATATTATATAAAGAGAACTGGCCCATTCAATACTTGTATATTATTAAGTGATTATAAAATGTAAAAATATATTTAAGAAACCACTAATAAAAGTAACCAAATGTAGTTAGGAAAAAAAACCCTAATAATTGATATATATATACTTTTTAAATTTTTAAATAATTAAAAGGTACTCTAATCCCATACGGAACTGAAAAGTATATGCCCATATAAAAATGCAGAAAAAAAATCTTTCAACTGATTCCACTTTCATTTTTTGTTCATTCCGTAATTATTTGAAAATATCTAAAAAAAAATCTACGGAGAATCGAAAAGAAAATGAAATATTAAATGATTATACAGCAACATCCAAAAAAGATACTTAAAAAAATAGTTCTATATGGTTCTAAAGGTTATTTTAAAATATATATCGTTTAATCATCGCGAAAAACGAAAAAAAAACTTATATTTATTTAATCCCCCAAAGTAGTGATAAGTTGTATATATGCAATATTCGATTCGCAAAAGTCGCTGCGGTTCGAAGTTGAAAGGAGCGCGTTGTATAATATAAAAAACAATTAACATAGCTGAGGAAGTCTAGTCAAAACTGAGTAGCCTGTATATAAATAATAGTTTAGCAAAGATAGCTCAACGATGGAAGGAGGACTTAAGGTTAAAACCCCGAATCGGCTGGGCTATCGTCGTGGCCACTCATAGCGTATGTTTAAAAAAAAAAGAAAAAAAATTAAAAAAAAATTTCAGCTGGAGTGGTTACGAACCTATTATGCATACCTGTAAATAATTCAAATGATCTTTTTATATAAAATGTAGAAAAAAAAATTTAAAAAAAAATATTCGTTTAACTGATATATGTGTATGATATGACGTAAACATATGTGGTACTAATAAGGATTCAGCATCATTACAAAATGAAGAAGATGCAGTAGTTTGTAAATATGTATTTTAAAAATAATTCAAGTAATATTATTTCATTAACATGTATTGTAAATATGGTTAGCAAGTGTATTTCAACAATAATTCATATAAATATACTAAACACATAAAACTGTATTTAAAAATTTAGTAATTAACATAATTATTATTACATAAAAAGTAAAAGCTTATAATATTTTAAAATGTTAGGTGACAATATATAGATCGTATTTAATGTTAAAATATTGTATATACAATGTGTTCGCTTGCGGACTAGTGATATTCTAGATACTTATAAAAAAAACTATTTTAAAATACAAATACAGCATAAACTTGGGTCCAACCCACCTCCACGCTAAATGGCAGCCATTTTGATTTGCCATATTCGTATCACAGGATTAATTAATTAAACACTAATACACAACTTAAACACGATGTTGTAGTAATTTGAAATACGTATTGTTTACTTTTTTAATGTCATATTTTTTTCCAAAAGATTGTAGATAGTAAAAACATTCTTTTACAATGTAAACAGCATTATTATCCATCGAATAAGTCAATTTTTCTCGCAGTGAAAGCTAAACTTTTACTGGTATAATGTTTTTTGTACACACGTAGAGAAATTTCATTAAACAAATCAAAATGGCTGCCATTTAGCGTGGAGGTGGGTTGGACCCAAGTTTATGCTGTATTTGTTTACTGAAATAGTTGTTTTATAAGTATCTAGAATATTGCTAGTCCGTAAACGGACACATTGCATATATATCTCAAATCGAAGCATCGGCAGACGTTGTTTGTCTGAATGTTCGCTGGTCAGATATATAAATTGAGCAATAGGTAGGAACTTCATATAAGTATTTGGCTTGTATAAAATATCATTGGTCGATACAGTTCTATCAGAGTCACCTAGTTCCTAGATGAAAAATTAATTGTTATTATTAATGTATAAGATTCTTCGTATATTAAAATTGATTTAACGACAGGTATCAATCAGAAAGATCAGAAAATCAATATTATTTTCGTTGAATAATAATATAATGGGGTAAGCCAAATAATTACTGTCCACTTTAAATTTTCTTAAGTCTAGTGCTTTATGATTAACAATTAAAATTAGCAAGATGCTTTTTACGTAAAACCATGACTTTTTAGTCTACTGATAAAATGTATAAAAGATAAGTAGCAACTGAGTTACACAAAAAATAAGCGGTTATTATTTAAAAATTGTGTTTTTTTCTATTGAGTACTCAAAAACATGATGTCGTGATGGCTCAAGTTCCGGTGCGATAACGTCTTGGCCACTTTTAAAAAACCTTTTATTTAAATGCTCTAGAAAATATAAAATAAATTTTACCATTGAACTTTTACTATTACCTTTTCTTTTCTATTTTTTTTTAGGGACCTTTATGTCCACGACGATAATGTCAGTCTCATCATACCCTACCATTAACTTATCAAATCAAATCTTATTTATTCGCTTAGGTTTATTTATGAACACTTGTGAAAGTAAGTTTTTTCATCTTTTTTAAAAATAAAGGTCATAATATATTCGTATTATAAAATCTTTAGACAATTTATATTATTCGAAGTTCTCGTATTTATTTAATTTAATATATATATATAATATAAATTAATAAATATATATAATTAATCAGATCAAGATATATAATTTACATGTTTCTACATAGGTAAATCTCATATACTTTAAAGTACTCGAATTCCTAATATTTAAAAATAATATCAATTCCCTATAAATTTTGAAGTGGCCACTTATTATGCGTCTTACCCTAGATCAGTACTATGTTTTGATATTTGAAGTTTTCTGTTGAACATCAATGTTTGCCTCCAGGGGGTGGATTTCCTTTTTATCTGTCCGATAACTGGTATAATCCACTACGGGTACGCGACCCCGGTTTACCCTAGCTGCTATTGTCACTACCCCTATACCGTCCGTGACAGTAGTATCCGCATCCCTTTTCTCCTTTCCCTCTACCTTTATATCCTTTTACGCCATCCCTTCCTTTAGTCCTGTTTATCTAATTAGAGGTAGCGCCACGCTTGCAGTCCTTTTGGTCTGCAGCCGAAATGGGTCGGCGCGTCCGGGTACCAGTACCTCTTTCGTGTGCGTGAGTGAATGAGTGAAATTAGGAGTTTGAGAATATTGAAATTGATATAAAAATTGAGATTTGATATAAAGTTTAAATGCGTTGGGTGTTTATTTCTATTTTTCAAGGGACAAATAGAGATCAACGCGTCTGACTAAAAATGACTACCGGCTCTAATTGGCGGTTTCACAATAATATTTCACAATGATATTCGCGAGTACTAGTTTTGAATAATATGCCATAATAATGCTAACACGCAAATTATTCACATATTATTCTATCATCATGCACTCAAACAAATTGCTACTAGTTTGCGGTTATCTAAATTAGTTAAAATGTTAATATTGATACGGCAAATGGTTGACAAAATATTTATAGATGCGTTGAATTTCATATAAAAGAACTGATGTCAAGTCGCTTTTAATAGAAAATAAATAATTTGTATCTGGCAGCGCGAACCTCATATTTATCTCTTTAATAAATAAATATATACAAGACTTTCAAATCACCATAAAAATGTTAAATTCTTAATATTGTATGCGATTTGCTTTTCAAACCAGTAACCTTGTAGTGAGGGAGAGTTATATGAGCAAAATATGCAAGGGATTATAAATGGTCTTCATGCTTCTATATAGAAACTATTTCTCGTTGGAGCCACTTATCTCAGTTACCAAAATTTAGGAAGGCGAATATAGACTGCCATAAAGTTTGGTTTCACGAACACCGATAAGATATCAAAATTTGTGTTATCTTGCTCGACTACGAATTTAGTAACTTTGCAGAAATCTATAGATTTATGTTTGAGGCTGTATGCGTATGCTTTTTTTTATGTTACAAGGGGCAAACGAGCAGGCGGTTCACATATGTGCCAGCCGTCATCCATGGACATCAGTATCACCAGAAGACTAGCAGATGCGTTGCCGGCTTTTAATGACGAGATTAGACTACCGATTAGAGGCGATTAATGTCACTTTGTGATATTAATCGTAAGGTTGTAGAGATCGTGGGGGTTCCGAGGATGACGTCAGATGGCATCTTAACTCGCCCCACAGCCAAATCCTCTGCAATCTAAGCGGACCCTGGTACTTAACCGGGATGAGGCTAGGAAGCAGAAGATTACGTGAGATTAAGAACGCATGGACATACTAGCGTGGACGCACGATGATGGTCCGTTTTCCCTTCACACTTTAATCCTGGCCTGTCTTAAACAGGCAAAAATAGCAAGGCACCTATTTCACTCATTCGAATCACTAATATGTTTAATAAGTATAGCCAAACATAAATTAAAATGAACTGAATTATATTTATTTATTATTGATATCGCGTTTAATTCCGATTGACAGCCGCCATTAAATCTTTTTTTATAAGCGGCCAGTTTTTTTTTACACTGTGAAATGCATTTACAGGCTAACTTTTTTCGAAGAGCATATTAACCACCCAACGTAAGGCCACACTTTAACTATTTGGTCGAAAATTAAGTACCTACCTTTTATTACATAATTATAACGAGAATCGAGTACTGGGTTCTCTGCTTAAGTATTCTAAGTGTCTCACCAGTCACCTTCTATATGGAATCTACACGATGAGTGTGTTAGCGAATTGTTTCAATTCATTCATGAAGGTTGTATTATGTTAATGTAGGAAATTATCATGCTGGTATTTTTGGAGAAATGGGGGCATGCTTAGCACGCAACTTTTAGGCGGGGTCAAAGGGAGTTTTACAGATAAATGTAACAGTGATATAGCTTCAACAGCTCAACGGTAGAAGGGATTGATTGGACTTTAAGGTTACAGGTTCGAACTCCGACGCCGCTCGGGTGATAACACATTTAATTAGAGGCAGCGCCACGCCTGTACCCGAATTGGGTCGGCGCGTCCGGGTACCAGTACCTCTCTCTCACGGGAATTTTTATTTTTTTTTCTCGAATAAACATACTATATGTATTTAATGTCAATGTCGAAATTAATTTTTATATATATTATTAACCTGAAGAATTCTTTTGAAATGTCATATTATTTAATATGTAGAAAAAAATTATATAACATATATGAGTGGATAAATATCAAACGTCAATAAGTATTTTATAGGTGAAATGAAGATACACCAATTTAATAACGAATTTTGGAAGGAATTTTTTTTTCTCTTTTCACAGCAAATAACTGGCCATATTTAAAATTTTAAATATTTGATTACACGTTTGTATAAAAAAATATTTTCTTTTATCTATGGTGGACATATTGGACTTTGCGTGAAGTTTCATTTATAGACACAAATTGTAATGTCGTCTCTTGGACTATGTTTATTTAAAATTTCATAGATATCATATTACATAGAATATATTTATATTTAGGACAATAACATTACTAAATAGCTTATATAAGCACGTTATGCAATAAAGAAATGATTAATTAATGGCATAAGATGTACCGCAGCTTATATAAAAACCTTATTACTATTCTAGTCATTATAAAGAAATAAAATGATTATTAATTATAACCTGTTTTTTTTAATTTCCTCATATAATTCCCAATAATTGACGCGGGAACGGGGAAGTTGGAATACGAATTTCATCTGAGACTCGATGAAAATATTAAGAATAGGTGAAACCCGCGTCTTTGCCCGCCTGAATTTAGTTGTAAAATTTTGAGGGTTTAAGATTTTGTCCGGAAGCCACTTTGATTTGCTAAAAGTAAAGTTATCTGTGTTATTCCTGAGGTATAAATTGTTTGCTGAGTGTCTTACTAATCACTTTATGAATAACCTCTATAGAGTCTATCTCCTGATGATGGTTCGGTGTCGAAGCGAAACGTGCGTTGAGGCACATCGGAAAGTCAGTGTAGTGCTTCTCGCTAAATTTTTAATTTATTGTGATATATTTATCTGTTAGCTGTTTTGTAGTATTTTTAAAGATTAAATTGTTTTCATTTCATTTCGACTAGAGATTCTGATGTTATAATATAAATAACGAGCTACTTATTTATAGACAAATTCGGCTTTGACTTCGATGTGGACACATCTTACTAAATCCTGTTTTTTTTTAATAAAATTGCCGTTTCTATCAAAAGTATATATTTTTTAAAGACTCCACCGTCCCACCCCCTATTAGCATCCCCTAAATTCAAATGATATTTTATTCAAGTAGACTTTTACAAGTTCTTTTGGATCGTCGAATATTTTAAAAACTGATTCCTAGCAAGTTGCTGTAACTCGTAAGTAGATCCATAAGATAGCACAGCTTATAATTAACCATATACCAATTTAAACTGCTTTATACATTATTACTAGTTGTTACCCGCAACTTCATCCACGTAAAATTAGGTGAAAAATTTTAACGTGATTCTATATAGCCTTCCTCGATAAATGGGCTATCTAACATGGAAATAACTTTCAAATCGGGCGAGTATTTCCTGAGATTAGAGCGTTCAAGTAAAGTAACAAAGAAACTCTTCAGCTCAGTAGTTCAAGGGTAGAATGGATGGCCTGAAACCGGTAATATATTCGGTTCAAACCTCGACCCCATTGGGTTGTTGTCGCACCCACTCCTTTCAGCTTTAAATTTAAGCTTAGCAGGAGGGGATACGGCAATACTATACATAGCTAAAAATATTGCTAATATTTAAAAAAAAACCTATTAAGGTACTAAACACACTTGTATTTATGAAAATCTGTATATTATTTCGAATAAAGCCTAAATTCGCTAAGCAAATCTCATACCGATTTCACGCTCCAGTTTCCGGCCTGACACACTCCAAACTTACCTGAAATAAAAGAGAATTCATTAAAAACACGTAAGAGAGATATGACATCTTCCTTTTGAATCATTAATGTGATACTGACAAAGAGAGATGATATTTGTGTAAACAGTAGAACTAAGTCACTTACTAAATCAATATTATTACATTCAGTTAGTGAAAATTATATTCTATTTTATTGCGCGCTACATATAAGACCACATACAAATGTATGTTATAAATTCGAATTTAAATTTTTTGTAAACACTCGTGAAAGTCATTTTATAGCATAATTATGTATATATATAAACATATTTTTAAAAGATGTGTTTGATGATTAAAAAATCGACTTGCATTGCCATCTTTCAAATAGTCATTAACATTATAATAGGATTTTTGAGTGAGTCTTCGTTCTGTAGAAAGTTTAAATTTGTTTAATGACATCTCTCGAACATAGTAGGAAGCTTATTATAGAAACGTGTACAGTTACAATTTAAAAAAAAAAACAGTTGCACTCAAGTACTGTCATTATTGTAAAGTCCTTAAATTTGTTTTATAGTGATTCTCTGGGGCCCATGTTATACGTATATTGTATGAACAGCCCTTTTTTGCAGAACAAATATAGTTTCAATACCTGCCGCTAATCCCATAGTATAATACCATATGACATAATGCTGTGAAAGTAATTAAATACACCAACCTAGCAGTTTCAATATCAGTTATAGCATATTTTTGACTGGATAAGCAGCAGAACTGACTTGAGCCTATTTGAGCCCCTAATTGAATGAAAGCTTAAATTGCATATTGGATTCCGAGTTTAATTAAAATAGTATTTAGCTATATATTACATAGAGTACATTATTGCAGTAATGGGATATATGGCTGTTGGAATTAAGCCAAATATCTATCGGATCATATTCCGCTCTACTATGTTTCAGCTATTGACGATTTTGTGTACAAATTCAAATGATATTTTATTCAAGTAGACTTTTACAAGCCTTCGGCTTCATTTTCTTAGAATGGTACTAAAACTTTTCTCTTCACGTATTAAGAAATATTTTGTTGATAATATATATCAAAAAACTTATAGATACGAAATTAGGAGCTCTGACGTCATCGCGATACTTACTGGAGACAAAAGTTAAAATAATCTTGTTGCTGACACCATGATGTGTGCTTACAGCTTAGGAATACTTTATTACACACAGACTTCTCACTTTCTATTACATATTAATTTGAAATAATTCATATTATATTTTCCTTACAAAGTAATTTAAAATAATTCATATTATATTACAAAAATATCAAACGTAAAAATTATCTAATGTATATCATCAAAATGTAATAAATAAACCTATTACAAATCCAAAATTGCATGTGATAAATGTAATTAAATAATGACAGTTTTAATTAGATTTATCACAAGTGATTTAAATGATAGTATCTAATGCGTATCGAATAGGTAGTTATTTCTTAACGGAAATAATATATTTTACGTTCTGAAGAACATAATAAATAATATTCAATATAAATAAAATCAAGATATTTCTCATTTTTATTAATGCAATTTTTAGACTTTTTAGCTACGAGTTGACTGCATCTCTTTACATGTACGTATAAACTCGTTCATCCTATATTAGGAACTTTTTACGTACTGACGTAAAGGCACTTATTTTGGAACTTTTATTCACATCCCCAATTGTTCCTTACATAGATTTTAGGGTACGGTTTACCGAACGGATTTGGACCGATTTGCTGGCGCAATCCGGTGGAACGCCGGTATCCTCTACGGTATTCAGGTGAACCATAGAAGATTTATTTAAAATTGATATTCCATTGTGATAATAATAGAATAGGAGGTCGCGGCCTAATCAGTGGTCGGCATTTGAGTCGATCGCTAAGTTAAATTGCTCTGGCTGCGACCGGGTGATAGATGGGTGAGCTTCACCTAGTACCTTTATATACGAACAAAGGATGGACTTTATATCGATAATCGAGAGTTACTAAGGCACAGAGGGGTTCCGGAAACCGTAAATTTGTAGTTACATCACTTAAGTAATTGATTTTGTCAAAAGAAATCTTTTGTATACTATAAATCTTAAAATAAGCTGGTAAAGCATTATCTCGGTACGGATCCGTTACTGCGCGAGTCAGACTCGCACTCTGCCGGTCTGTTTAAAATTATTTATCTTCTTTTCATTATTATTTTTACTTATTAAATTATTATTAATGTAATCATGAAGATCGGCATCGGCATTTCGGATCTAAATCTTTTACTTCTACAGAATGTCAAACAATAATTATTACAAGAGTATTTTCTATTATGTTTTTACGAACGACTCAGTTATTTTGTACCTACTTAATTAATAACTCTGATACATTTTGCGTCATTGTTCAGCGTCTACATATAAGCAATTATAAAATTAGCAAATGAGGTGGCTAATTTGCAATGTCTTGCGTAGGTCGTCTTCTCGTGAATTCATTCTTGTATCGCGAACGTTTACTTTTAAATATATTTCTTTTGTATGTCCCTTGACTAATGTTGGACTTCCAATAATAAATTTTAAAATGTATAAAAATTACTTCTTCAAAAATCTTTTAAAGTCTGGAGTCCTTGACATTCCACTATCTAAACTTACTTTAAACGTTTCACTGTTTCCTGCTTTGGAAGAAACAAGCAAAATTATGCTAAAAGCCTTAATATTACGAACTGAGAAGCTGTAAATTGGCTAACTCAGCGATGAGTTTGGCATTTTTTTTTTATATAATAAGGGGCAAACGAGCAGGCGGCACTCAGAGTGACTATTGACGTCCATGGACAACTGCAACACCAGGGGGATCGCAGATGCGTTGCCGGCCTTTGAGAAATGAGTATGCTCTTTTCGAATCTTATCCGCTTAATTATAACAATTCGATTAAAAAAATCTATCGTCCTTCTTAAGACATCGACTGGTAATAATGGAAACGAACCCGCAATGTGTAACTAGAGGCGAGTAAAGGTCGTCAACAACGAAAATTGCTGATGAAATAAATGGAGAGCGTTGCGAGGGTTGTAGGCGCGGTTGCATTATGCTATTGACACTAAAATGTATTTATGTTCTCGAATTATAAAGCCTAGTTAGTTACACATTTACAAAGTGTTTTATGCACAATACTCTAGTCTTTTTTTATTTATTCTATTAGAAACTCTTAGATTTAGTGCCATTAAAGTTAAAGCCCTTACTGTGCTAGTTAAAAACTGCGATACGGGGAAAAGTGCATTCCACTTAATCTACAGATACAAAGTATAGTATGCTTATACATATGTAATAATTATTTATTTATATATGCATAATTACATATAATTCTAAGTTAATTGGGTTAAGATACTATTTGCATCTACTAACACAACTATGAATAATTATCCGCAATTAAGAATTGTACTAATTATTTTATGTATTTCTTTATATATCAACAGAAAACACAAAAATTATTTTATCGCACCTGCAGAATTGAAGTCTCAGATTATAGAAAAATGGTTATAAAACAAAACCTTCAGTTCTATAATCTGAGATTGCTCCGCTTAAAAAACGTATAGAATATCCGTCGACTTATTCGCAGATTTATGTAAAGATGTAACTTTAAGTTTCTTGCTGTTCGAGATGATAATTTGCACACGCGCTCTGCATTCCTCGTACACATCGTACTACAATCTCTTTTTCCAAAACGGGCAATGCGTTAATTAAACGATCAGGAATAAGGAAGAATTCAACGAAGAAAACACTCGACATGTATCAAGTGATACATAAAATAGCGATCGTGTATATTGCATTGCAAATATCTATACCTTTATTCACATAATTCCTCAAGGAACCCCATCTATTTTAATACCATTTATAGTAATTATTGAAACAATTAGTAATATGTCCAGGCAACTGTTTCTCACATAAAATCGGCGTGAAGTGGCAGCAGTACTGTGACGTCAAGTGATGGTATTGTTTGGTGCGTTTGGTTCGGTTTGTGAGAGTTCCGGTTGGCCTAAACCCCTCTTTTAAGGCTGGCAACGTATCTGCGAGCCTTCTGATGATGCAGATGTCAACGAGAGTCGGTAGTTACTTACCTACCCATATGACCCTTGTGATATAAAAATAAATCCTTTGATAAGAAATTGACAAAAACGAATTGAATTCGTATCATATTATGGCGAAAATATTTTAGTGCGACATTCAAAAGTAATGACCACGACAGAACAATATCTTATTAAAAACGAGGATTGGCTCAAATATTTCAAACGCTCCATTTTTTAAAATTTCACCTCGCAACTAGAAGTTTTTTCGCAATTTTCATGCATAAGTTCACACGCCGGAGGTTTGTAAAAATTGTAATTTTCAAACGGAGTTGCGAGTTCACTCAGTCGACTTAATGCTTGGAAAAGATCAAAAAAATTGCTCGTACTTGAGGACCGAGAATCTTTTTTAAGATTTTTTAATGTGAGGTTTTTTTTAAAAAGCATTCTTGTGCGACATTATAATATCCTATTATTAGCGTTATTTATAAATGTGTATATTATATTATATACCTATAGTATCGTTAATTCAATATGATCGTCATGCAATTGGGTTTGAATTCACATTTATTTAATTATTATATCTATAAACATTTTGTTAGCGATATATAAATATATATAAATAATAATATATAAATGTGCATTATGGATACATCGAATTATTAGGTAAATAATCATATTTAACTAATAATTCTCCAGTAATTATTTTAGAAAGAAAAAAAAAATAAAACAGTGGGACTCGATTAATGTCACTTTGTGATATTAGTCGTAAGGTTGTAGAAATTGTGGGGGTTCCGAGGATGACAACCGGTCATAGTAACTCGCCCCACAGCCACATACTCTACAATCTAAGCGGACCCTGGTATTCAACCGGGCTAACGCTAGGGTGAAGAAGAAGTGTATTAAATAATTAATAAATTAAGAGCGCGAATTTTTTTTTATCATTTTGTTATTGTTACAAATATGTTACAAAAGTTTAAATATTGATTAAATTGTATAATATATAAAAACTCGGTAAATAAAACTCATTTTTAAAGTCTCCAGTTAAGCATAAACTTGTACTAAGATCGGGCGTAACAATAGCCCTAGAAGATGGAGATTAAACCGCATATTTTGAGATTTTAGTCCATTCTTTACGAAGTCAAGCCATTGAGAGGCTCTTAGAAATTGTATTGAAGTACACTTAAATAATAAATATTAATGTTGTCCTCGTTTTAAAGCTTCTTAGAGATTACTTTCCCTTTCATTTGCGAAGTAGCGGATTTCACAGTTGAATGGCTCGGACTGTAAAGGAATGGCCGTAAAATTTCGTTTTGAGAATCCACATTGAAAGGATTTTCTTTTCTTGCCTTCTCTTCGTAAAACATCTTCGTAGAATCATCCTGGTGAAGAAGTGACTTCCAAAAAAAGCATACTTTATTCGCAAAGGAGTTTGAAATGTACCCCTTGAACTCTTGCATTGTTTTTAAATATTAAAGTAGATCATCATCATCGTCAGCCTGCGGCAATCCACTGCTGGATATAGGCCTCTCCTATGGCGCGCCACTCAGCCCGGTCTCGGTTTCACGCAGCCAGTTTCTACCAGCCACCTGTCGTTGCTCCATCTGGCCCGGGGGGAGGGGTAGGGGGATGTAATGTAGATCAAGCAAAATTATATCTATTATTTCTAAAAAAATTTTCAAATCGGATCAGTATTTCCAGAGATTAGCGCGTTCAAGTAAAAAAACAGACTTTTCAGCTTTATATATTAGTTGTTTGTATTATAAATGTTTCTTTTTTGTTATATTATCCACTCAGTAAAATAATTATATTTTAACGTTACGGACAGAAACTTCAATTTATTTTCGTTGTATCTTGTATCTATTTACACGAAAAGTCAAACCTAGAACTTTTGCTAAGTCGGAAGGTATCAACTTCATGTACAAACAATCAAAACTGAGCCTATAGGCAGAAGGCCGTGACCGAGTTCGTGATAATTAACTTTTAACAAAGCTCGGGTTAATTGGGTGGAGTTACACTGGTTGTATATACTCCATAACGACTTTTTAACAGGTCGTCAGATTTGACAAATCATAACGATATAACTTTTGTGTTTTTATAGCGTTTATACAGGCTTATCTTTTGGTAGAATTTAACAAAATATCAGGAGACTGGGGATACTTGTTTAACAATTACACAAATCTTAATAAGAGAGTGTCTTTTTTTATTTAATTCATTCATCCATCCATTTCCTTACCTTTCTCTGTTTTTCCTAGTTAGTTTACATAAACAACATACACCAATTCAAATACAATTTAGCGATGATCAATTAACTTACCTGAAACGCCATTCCCGTTAATTAACACGGTTACATTATATTCAGAGAATAACCTACATACATATTTATAAAATAGAGTATATTAAGGTCTATATCCTAATATTCAAAGCCCTTCGATTCAAAATCATTGAAGCCACATTAATGAATCGGAATTTGTCCAAGTCAAACTTAAAAGATTCCTAATATTCTTCTTATCCTTAAGAAGAATATTAGGGTAGGGTAGGAGTATCTATCTATCTACAAACAATCTCTTGTTTGTCCGTTTACATCGAATTCTATTTTGTATTTCCAACAAACAGCTTTGAAGAAAGGCATTATTTGCGGACATAGTTACTAAGGAGACAGACAATAGAGAAGGCTTTCGTATACACGAAAGATCTTTCAAAATGAACCACAAGTCCATAACTTTACCCACCCTACCATCCTCTCCTTCAAAACAATAATATACGAATATTATTATTTTACTGTAATTCTTCTAGAAAGCCGTGATACTGGCTTAGTTTGGTACCACCATATTACTATTGCATTTGAAAACTTCGCTATGCTAAGAAACTTTCTTTTAAGTAATTTATGTATAATTGTATATACGAAAGAATTAGCATCGTATAATGTATGTAATAATATGGGCATACAAATTATTGTATACTCTAACCCCTAATTTGATCGTCGTCCCAATTCGAACTAATTTGACCCGCTCACAAATCAATCATAGCGGCAAACATCCATTTCGGCGTAATTGGGTTGATTTAATCAATTATGGTATGACGTCATAATAAACACATCCGAAATATCGACGAATGAGTTACAAATACACGTAATACTTTTGGAGTTGGGAAAACTTGGCCATGTTACAAAAGCTACAAACACTGCATCACCTTAATAGATAACAAAGAGTATCGTAAGAAATTTTCTTCCTTGGAGAAAATCTCTGTGGACACAGTTGTCAACTTCGGTAGTCTAGAAAGTCTGTTGAAGTCCCAGAAAAGGACATATTCTTTTCCCAAGAGTAGGCAACGCGACTGCGAGCCTTCTATTAGTGCAGTTCTCAATGGTCTCTCAGCTAAATTACCTTCACTTTTAGCCCTAGTTTTATCGAAAAAGTAAACTGAAGCACCTTAAATACAGATGCGGAAGTTAAAAGCACTGGTACAGACAAAAGTAGCCAAAGCTGCGGGAAAGAGCTAGTGAATAAAAAAAATCATGAAACAGCTTAAAACTCATTATCGCGTCTAAATATTGTCTGTATTAGAATCCCTCGTAAATTTCCAATCGAGTTGGGAATTCAAACACTTTCTCAAAACAAACAGGGCTCCCGGCGGATTAGCTTACTCCCAGCCTTAGAAGCTTTAATCATTAACTATTTTAGAATCTCAATAGTTCAACGGTAGAAAGGAGGGATTGAATTCGCAAGGTTACCGGTTCGAACTTCGTAGCCCGTCGCGTTCACATTTTTGACCCCCTATAAATGTTTTCAAAAAATATGTGGAAACGCTAAGAGAGAAAAGATAAATATAATTAAACAATTGGCACGGGTCTAAATTTAATAATAAAAATACCCGTCGCCCATAAGGTAATGTCGCACCTATTTAAGCACAAGCTTTTAAGCTTAGTTAGAGGTAATATTTGTCATACCAAAAAGTATTCCTCTGTAAAGTTGCCAAGATCGTGTCAAGACACGTTTACATATTATATTAATTCATAAGATGTTTTTAAATTTCCCTTAATATACGTATTTTCCTAATAAATTTTTAGCAAGTCCTGTCAACATAGAAAACTTAAAGTCTCTACATCTAATTGATCTCCCTCTCTCTTCTCTTTATCTAATTATAGGGGGAGAAGGGGGGGGGGAGGGGGCTTGCGGGCAGACAGGCGGACGGACGGACAGAGCGGGACTGTAAAATACTAGTAAGTAGGTATAAATCTCAATAGTACCAGAGCATATTACACAGTAACACCGGATATCGAGCAATTCGGTTACTTTAAGTAATCACCTATAAGCGTGAAGACGACTCTGCTGGTCATCTATTTTATTAATGCCGAATTAAAACAGCTTTGAGAAAATGTGATATTTTTTTCATTATGTAACGTTTAATTTCAAACATTGGAACTGCCAGCTCGCGCACATATGAAAACTCCAACATGCGTCGACATAGTGTAACGCCGAGACAATAATCACTCGTCTCTTCGGGCTGGACATCCGAAAGCTGTCAATACGACATTCGCAAATTAACTGTGACAAAGGTTCGTTCCCTCAAGGGAAACCCAATGTCTCCTAAAACTTCAATAGCCCAACAGATACAGGAGCGGACTTACATCCGTGCGGTACTCTGTTCAGTTTCTGGCTCTTCCGTATTCATTCGCACTCACTTCTTTCAAAAGCTTTCAAACTCAGTTGAAGGGTAAACGATAATATCAGACATAAAGAACATTTCTAGTATTATTAAATAATAATAAATTAAATAGAATTATAAATACTAGAGATCGCCTGATAGGCCCGCCTTATTTAAAGCTATATACAAAATTTCAGTTCTTTGTACGACTTTGTAATATTTGACAAATAATTTATTTACCGTAGTCATGATGATTACGCTTTGACACAATCTTAGAGTAAAATGTATGTATACATGTTTGTGTAAATGGTTTGACATTTGTGTGTGTCAGGTTATATATTAATAATTTAACCTATTAATAATGCATATTTTATGAAAGTATTAGCATAAGCACACCTTCCTTTATATAAACTATAATTGTGCCAAATTTCATACTCCTCCGTCGGCGTGATTTTTGTAAAATGGGACCGAAAGTTTTCGCTTCAAGTATTTTATAGATAATAAAGAAAATACGCATTTGTAAGTAAATAAAACAGTCTAAATACTATTCTCCATTTATTAACAATTTTAGAGATTTTAATTATATATATGTTGTTCATAGTTACGTGAAATACGATTAGGTTTGAAGGGATGCTGTGACCCGTACGGAGCCTTCATACAATAGACGCTTGAGACGTCCTTTGGATACAATTCAAGCAAATATTTGCCTATATTTTGAACACATCTACACATACAACTATTCATCTCAAATAAACCCATATTGAATTTTAAAAAAAATCGAATTTATATATTATACAATATCGTCAAAATAAAAGTGGCTACTTAATTAGTAATAAATTTGTTAATACCTTCGAAAGTGCGTATCCAAAGATTCGTTAAACAAGAATTATAATTCAATCAAAACAAATCTAATCACAACTTTCTTTATATGAAAATAAGTTTATGCGTGATGTTGGATTCTCTCGTAGCAAGAGAATGGATTCTTTCTTAAAGTGAAATTGGATTCGTAGCAACACGCGCGCGGCGCCGTAGCTAGCGGCGGACTGGCACGACCTGTAGCTCGGTTGCTACGGCTGGCAAATCACCATAGCCACAAGAACCCTTGTTCGAAGCCTTTGTAAAAGCTACACAGACCATCCGTAACTGGACAGCCTTGTTTTTAATGTAAACATGTTTCAGATTTCTCTCTAACGTTTATATAGCCCGGAGAAATTATGTTTTTATTACAAGAAAAATAATCCGTCTATATGAAAATGTTATCCGAGCATAATACTTTTATAAATATAAAAACTTTTTGAATATATTTTTTTACAAAAGCTTTATTTTTGAAATTACTGAATGTATGTTACGTTTAATTATAATTATGACAGGTTAAAATTGTTTTCTGTGAAAAGAAATTTATTTATTTGTAAAGTTGTGAATATGATATAAGCAAGGTCCAAAAATGTAGTACATTGTGACAAGTACAATTACTATTAGAAAATAATTAATAATTTAGTCTTTATAGTCAGGCATAATTTACGGTACAAGTATAAATTTTGTGTTAGTGTAGTGGTCCATGGGCGTCGATAGTTATTTAACGCCTTCTTAAAGGCCTACGTTTGCCTTTGGTAAAATTAAAAAAAAAACTATTGATATATATATTCAATGTAACGATTCGAACATTCAAAAGCACGCCAATGAGAAATTTCACAAGGGCGGTTTCTTCACGGAAAATCTATTTTCCGAATACATAATAACTTGCGGACTCACGTTCTACGTATCGAATTTATTACCAATTAATGAAGATCGCTGAAATACTTACTACTGACCTTTATGCCTATCGTATTAAGGTGTAAATTACAGTGACAAAATAATTAACTAATTATGCTACATCCTGGAACTGAACATGTACATGTGACCAGTGTTTTAACACGCCCAACATATAAGCGTGTCTTGACTTTTTTTTTTTACTGTGCTTACATTAGAAGTACATTATTATAAATACGAAATTCCAAGACTCATGCAAAAGGTTTGTCCGACCAATTGCTTCATTGTTCCCACACGAATCCCGTAAACAAAATGGGTGTCGCATTGCGCAGGAATACATTTTAAAGTTTTCCAGTTTATTGAATATACATACATTGGAAATGCTTTATGATTAAAACGCATGTATTTTACAATAAAACGAACTCGAACAGTTCAATTTTAATGTTGAATGACTGCTTTATTTGTATGTTTTAATTACATGCCTTAGTTTGTATAGATGCCTTATGAATACTATGAAATATTTTGACTTATTTCATTGTTGTATTTAAAAGTTAAATTATAAATACTTTGCGTAAAAGTACTTTTTAATTTATAATTTCCAACATATTCAATAAATTATAAACTGTTACCCGATACTTCCTCCGCGGGAAATTAGGTGAAATTTTAATATCCTGAATTATTCATCAAAATTGGTTTAGCATTATGCCAATTTATAGAACTAGAGATATCCAACTGCTCAAAATTCGGCCAAAAATCTATAATGTACAATCTTTTTATTCTTAAGGTAACGATTTTAACACTTTAATCTCATTAAATGTCATATTTACAAAATACAATGTTATTTTGTGGTGGTTGTCTTGACTACGCTTTGACATACCTTATAGTAAAATATATACGTGTGTGTGTAAATCGTTTGGCATTGGTGTGGGTGTGATTTCAATTTATTAATTTAGTACATTTATAATGCATGTTTTATAAAAAAATAATAGCATTTGCACACCCTCCTCTATAACTATAAACTACGAAATTTGTATATATTTTATTAATGGCTGATTGCAAAGCGTAATCATGACAACCGTGTGCTATAATAATAGTCAATAAACATTTCCTTGTACTAAGCATGGAACGCAATACCCTTCCAGGGGGGTTAACGTAAATGAATAAATGAAAGCATGTGATACGCAAGTATAGGTTTCAGGCCGAATTTCGACGATTTCGATTTCAAATTTTAATGAAGTAAAATATTTCGTCATCTTCGTATTATAAGAGATGGAGTTCCTGTGAGTCGTGATAGAAGATATGCTAGAACAAAAATCGGAGTCCTTCGCCAAAACTTATATGCGTAATGCTCGCAGCTTTATATCTTTAAGCTATAAGCGAAACGCGATCTACATACAAATAAATTAGATTAGCTTGCTTTACTTAATGCTTAAGTAGACAATGTGGTGATTTAAAAAGTGGGTCTTAGTATTGACATAAGTATACTTAGAGCTAAGAAAAGTAAAAATGCAAAGTTTAAGTATGCAATGTGATGAATTAAGGAATGGTCCTCAATATTTACTTACGTAGTGCCACGCTTTAAACTAATATTCCGCACCTATTACGTACTCGTACAGAAAAGATAAATACAAAAATACACAAATTCCCTTGACTGCGATTCTCTTATATTAGGTAGGATTGAAACGTACCGCTAATTTTAGTGTGATGTGGGCCGCGGACAAAACCCCTAAAGGAACGAAACGCCACACAACAACGCTATGATCTCGAATGAAGAGTTTTATACATAAAGCTCTCCCTCTGTTAATACCTTGCCGTACTTGCTTCGCGGGATTGTTCTCAGCTCGTGTTCGATATGACTTTTGAGTTACATGACTTCCAGCAACCCTCAGATGATAAACATGTGCATGTAAAGAAATTATTCAGTCGCATTTCTGTTATATCTGAACATTAATATGTGAAACGAAAACTTTCCATCTTTATTTTTAACCTATTCCTCCTAAGCTGCTGGAATGAATTGGATAAAATGGTGTGTGGAAACTCCAAGGGGTTCATAGACGGTTTGCAGGGTACCGGTATGTAACCTAAATTAGGTATGTTCTTCGCTATAACTCAAAAACGCCTAGGATATTTGACTCCTGTGTGTTTTATTCGCGTTATTGCTGGATTTAGAAAAAATAAAGGAAAACTTTAAAAAATATTTAAAAACAATAATGGTCACAGGTTGCATCTACGGAATTCTTCCAATAGATGGCATTAGCACTGAACCTTTAGTTTGACCGTAAATCGAGTAAGACAACGTCTGCCGAATCCGATAGTATATTACAAAATCTATAATTAGCCGCATCCGTCAAATTTTCAATCGATATCCCGTCTTTGGAAATCTACATATTAAAAATATTTTATAAATATTTTCTAATAGTCTTACAAAACCAGCCAGCTACATCCTCTGCAATCTTAGCTGATCCTGGTACTAGACTAGACCGGTATAACGCTAGGAAGGAGATAATCTTAAAAACCAACACAGCTATAAAATGCAATAGGCAATATATAATTCAAAACATTGACTTCAACGTATTTAGAACATAGTGTATACATAAAGATTTAGAAATATGAATTGGAACTTAATTTGACGTAACACGACGAAAATCGTGTTTGGACTACATACGTTTTCGAAAACAAAAAAAAAGACAGTTAACTCTTTGCCCTTGCAATCACTAACGATCGTCCCGAGAGATCGTTGCAATTTAATTTTTTATAACACTAAAACGCACGATCGATTAATATAATATCTGCTATATCTGCAAATTTCCATGCATGTTTTTGTTCGTTTCTTTACAATGATAAAAATTTGGGACATATTTGGCTGATATTTTATGGCAAGTGTTTACCACGTAATAAATCTTTGTTAACCTTTGCAGCCAATGACATGACGTATAGACAATAGACTAAACATTACTATAAACACTAAAAAAATGTATGAAATAAGGTTATTCTTGAAGGTTTCCTAACGCATAATACATTTAAAAGTAAAGTATAGGACTATGTCGAAAGGTAGTGAGAAACCCGTCAAAGTTATCAACTTTTACTAGTGACAAAAGTTTATTTTACTAGTTTCGAATACATGCGGGGTCCTTTTTATGAGCTCGCCGCAGTAAAGGCGCTATGTAAGTATTACAGCCTTCCATATTTGAATTTGATTATTACGTTCATCGAATGTTAACTTGCATGGACAAGTTTATGTTGGTTTAATTATATTACTAGCTACTTCCCGCCACTTTGTTCGCGTAAAATTCAAGTTGCGCGAGCCCTTAGACCTTAAACTGGCTTCGTCGAAAAATTTGTTCTTAGCGGATGTCTGCTATCGGTAAACTGCTACCTACTTGCAAAATTTCATCTTTGTTCGTCTTGAGATTTTTGAGATTGGAGACCCTTCGATATATCTACATAGATCTAGCAATTTATTTGCTTCGAATTGACTAGGCACTGGAAATTAAACAAATAAATTAGCCTATAGCATAATAGACAAGGCAGTCTCCTCAAAAATGTTTCGTTTTACAGAAGACGTAAACAATAAATCAAACAATTCCAATTCACGCGTGTATTCATAAACATTGTTTTTTCGCACCAACAAAACGGTATTACGACATGGTGCCGCAAACAGCAGTCGTGCGTCACCCGTCAGCTGACACTATCCATCATGGCCGCTCCCGTCGCAGCAAAATTCACTTTGTCTGCATAAAACAGCGTTACAATGTTACCAAAATGTTCCCTGAACACTGACAGGTCAGCGATAAAAAGGTTTCTGTAAAATCTGCGCATACGATAGATTTTATATTTAAATTTAAATGTTTTTGTGAAGGGGACCTTCAAGAAAAGAGCATACTCATTTCTCAAAGGCCGGCAACGCATCTGCGATCTCCCCAGTTGTCCATGGGAGTCGGTAGTCACTTAAGAGTACCGTCTGCTCCTTTTCCCCTTGTTATATAAAAAAAAAAAAACACGCCAACGAATTCGCGGGAAACACCCAGTAGGATTAAAACCGGACGAACACTGCGCTGCCGCAAGCCGCATTATGGAACTATGCTTTAAAAAAAACTGTAAACATGTATGCTGTAATCAATACCTGTCCACATACCGCCCGGTGAACTCGTGCCACGAGCGGGCAGATGTTGAGGGCACCTGGCGCGTGCCAAGACGCACATGCACAACCAGTTCCCTCTTGGGCAGAGATAACCAGATTTTAAAATGTACACCTTAAAAATATAAATAGCGACGCGTGCTTTAATCGATGTATTAAGCAAATTATATTACTTCGCTGATCCAGTTGGCGTAATATTTAATACTAACGTACCGGGCAGACGTTGTGTTAATTAAAATTTATTACATCCTATTAACCTAAGTATTCCTGTCCCCGGTCCCTTTCCCGTTCACTTTTCCTTTACCGTTCCCTTTCCTTATTCCAATATTAAAGAAAAATATCCGTAACAAACAGACAGATATTATACACACCTTATCCTAACAATAATGAACACCTCAAATAAGAATTATCCAATTAGGTGGAGTCGTTCGGCATGTATGCGGTTACATACTCGTATATTTTGTAAATTCATTTTTATTTATAGGAAAGACTAGCTGCGCCCGCGACTTCTGCGTAACGTTAACGTTAACGTCTGCGTAAAATTAGGTAAAGAAAATAGACTCAATTTTAGAGTGACGATATATAGCCTATAGCCTTCTTCGATAAATAGGCTAACATTGAAAGAACTTTTCAAATCGAATCAGTATCTCCTGAGATTAGCGCCATCCTCTGAAATCTAAGTGAACCCTGGTACTTGAGGAAGAAGAAGAAGAAGTTAATCTAAAGAACTATTATCACATTACCTAAATAATATTAAAATTTGCAACTTATTTTAGTACCCTATAAATAGCGCATCACGACAAGCGCTTAAAGTATGACACTGAACATTTTAAACGCCTCACAAGGTTTTCATCTCGGAACTGCATCTAAGTTGAGTGGACGAGCTGTATAAGACGAGGTCAGGGGTATCCGGTGGTGAAGATTTCTTATCAATGTTATTCAATTAAGGATCAATGTCGAAATTTAAGTTTAAAGTAGTGATTTTCAAAGTATTTCATATTCTGTACGTGTACAAAATATAAAAAAAAAACGAATACTTTTAATAAGAAGAAAAAGAATTAAATTAAATAGAAATTTCCGCACAGGATTAGAACTGCATCAAAAACTGTTCCTACTAATTGTTGATGTTCTCGACCAAAATAAACTGAACCTAGAATGAATCTTGGCCTGATTATTTAGGATGCCATCGTGATGGCCAAGGTTAAACTGCAGAGGTCACATAAAAAGTAAATCTGAATATATTATCGCTGAGGAAAACCTGTTATCGAAATAATATGACGTTAGCGCATAAAAATAATCTATATATATATATATTTTTTTTTGGACATATATAAATACATACACATGGATAATACCACCCAGACTCGAGGCGGGAATCGCACCCATGACCTCCGGCGCAGAAGGTAAGGTCACTGCCCACTGCGCCAACGGACCAGTCAGAGTTGAATGCGAGATAAAACAAGCTAATGATAAGTATTCTATAAACATACATTTTTAACAAGGAAGTTCAATTGTGAGTTAAAACGGTACATACATCGAATATTAACGACTTCTCAGTAAAACAGAACCTACTCGTACCAGGAAAGGAAAAATTCGTATCTAGTGATCCTTTGTTTCATTGCGCGATATTTATTTCCTTTTAGTATAACGTCTGAAAAAATTCAGTTTTCGCTACGGCGTAGCAGCGAAAATGCTGTAGAGCAGATTTTACAAAATCAACTTTTTGATACATTGGTAGATTTTAAAATCATTTCAGATTTAAAACAAAACAGTGGTAGACTTTTAAGTATTCGCAGATTTTATCATAAAAGAAGTTTTAATTAAAAAAAAAAGTGTTTTCCAGAGCTCTATGAAAAAGTTCATTCTCTATTTAATGACAAACTGTTTAAAGTACATCTGTTAGTTGCATTTTGTGCAATGGCAACACTAAAATTTGCAACATGCAACAACAGTTGTTTGGTGTATAGCAAAAAGTTTGCCGAGACACGCTTAGCATAAAATCCACTGCCATTAACTCCACGGCTCGGAACGAATTACTAGATAAACGCTGACAAAACTACACTCTGTAGAAACAAGAAAATTATTCTAATTTCCGATTTGCACGAATATACAGGTGACTGGTGAGACACTTAGAATACTTATGGACGGTACTCGATTCTCGTTATAATTATGTCCTAAAAATAGGTACTTAATTTTTGACCAAATTTCCTTAACAATAAAGCGTGGCTTACTATGTGTGGTCAATTTGCTTCTTCCATCATAGATTGTATCAACAATCCCTTCTTTTAACTAAGTATTACGGGAAAAAAAACATTGTCATTTCACGTCCTTTATTTTTCCGCCTCCATAGCAACCAAAACAATCTATTTCCTATTGTTCGTCAATGTCCGTCTTGTAAATTAGTCTCTCTGGTCCATGCGGCCAGTGTCTTAGTTCAGTCAAAAAAGTCCGTACCACTAAGGTTTCTCGGTATAGTACTAGGGTACGCTTAGGTTGCAGAGGATGTGGCTGTGGGGCGAGATAAGATGGCCGATTGCCGTTTGAAATTTTAAAAAATTGTACATTTCAAGCAAAAGACGACGAAAAAATTCACCACTGGGGACTCTAGAATCATGTACTGAACCCATGGGATGCGTATCCGGTACGATGTCATTTACACCTGTATATGTATGAATATATGTATATATATATATATATATTGTACGAGGCTAAAGTTATTTTTATCATTGTACCGTTGGTACCTATGATGTTTAGGCGATTCTAAAAATATACTATTATAACAAAGGAGACGAATTGGCCGCGGGCGGGCTTGTTATTTAATTAGAGGCGCATTAATTTGGTTACAGCACTTCCGCCGCGGGGTCGAGTCTAGACGTGCTATTGTGGTTTTTAACATTTTCTAATTCAATTATAAAACATTTAATGGAAGTCTTTTACGTTTAAGTGCCCATCATAAAAGTGTAGACACGTCGGCGTTTTATAGGCTAAAAATTACTTTTTTTATTGAGAATAGCATGACTACAATGCGATAGGTACATATATACTTTATGACTGTTAATTACAAAACAGTAGTTCAACGGTAGTACAGGTGAATTGATATCTGTCAGAATACCCAATTTGGACCTAGCTTTAGTCTTAGTTGTAGTGAATATATAGCACGCTTAATATATAAGAAATCTATATATAAAATGAATAAATAAGAGGGAGAATATATAAGATAGAAAACAAATTTATATATTACTTTTTTTTTTAATTGTAAATTACAGTTAAGTGTACTGCACTCGTTTTATTATACACTAGCTGTTTCTCGCGACTTCGCCCGTGTGAACTTGCGAGCGCCCTTAGATCGGTTTAATCCATTCCTGTGGCAAAATCCATTCTTAGCCAAAACCTACTAACTAAAAACTACCTCCCCGCCGAATTTCATCTTTGTATGTCCCGCGGTTGTCGAGATTCCGTGTTAGGTGACCAAATTTTTAAAATTAAGTGGTTGATTGTTTTGTAAATGGACGAAAAACTTAATTTAGGACGTAACTTGCTTAGAGAGAGATGATATTACAAATTAATTCGTTCTTACTTGTTTGTTTTTGTCTCAAGACCTAAGAGAAACTCTAGAAAGCGGAGTTAAATTATATAGGTAAAAAAAAAATATTTCGAGCAACTTTGATAAATTTGTTCCTATTAATATTCTCTATGACAAGGCTATAAAAATGTCATTCATTAAGTTGCTCTTGACGTTTAATGCAGTATAATACTAAAATAAAAGTTTTTCTTTATCTCAAAAACTGATGCAAAATTTCTTAAAAAGTGAATACAATTTTTGCCCACGTACTGGCAACCCGGACAAAACCGCCATTTTTCATTCGGCATCAGTCACACGAGAACAATTTACGGCACGCGTGATTTTGCATAATTGCCTCAATCTGTATTTACATATTAAAAACCTCACGGTCTGGTGTTATTTAATAACAACACAACACCTTTATGTATGATCACACAAGTGTTATAATAAAATGAATTGTCTTTATATTAGTACGTGATGCGGAAAATATCGGTACCATTTTACGAAAACTACGCGGAGTATAAAATTTGGCATAAATATAGTTTATATAGAGGAGGGTGTGCGAATGCTAATATCTTTTTATAATATGCAATATTATTATACTAACTATTAAAATAAAACCACACGCACACTAATGCCAAATGATTTACTTGATTTATACACACAAGTATACCTCACAATAAGATTATGTCAAAGCGTAAACTTAACTACGATAAAACACCGAAAAAAATATCACTTGTCAAATATTAGAATGTACAAAGAATTAAAATTTTGTATATAGCTTTACATAAGCATATAGTACGCAAATATTAATATTTGTGGCCCAATTTCGACGACCAGGTCGAGTTCTAGTAATAATAAAAACCCAAAATCCTTAGAAAATCGCACGGACCGAAGTTTTTGGCAAAATGATTTGATGAAATTTCGAATTACAACGCGACATCCAATGGTGAAATCTTATTGTTAAAACTTACTACTTCCAAACCAGCAGGTGCCGGAGCCCATGTTAGCGTCCAGGACGGGGGACACGGGGTACCGGTCCAGCAGGAACATTGTGAGGGTGAGCAGCGCTGTGACGCTCCACGCGTACACGGAGTACCAGATGAACCGACGCCGGTCCGATCCTGACTTACGGAGCGGCTTCACGGTGCGCACACTCCTGTGATATCATAGTATATTTTCTTATTATTATATAGATTTAAAGCTATTGCCAGTTCCGATGGAATCCGTTTCGATGAAATTTATGAATATTTAAGAAAAGATTATACTCATTACTCAATAGCCAACTCCCGAATTGGTTCTGAGCTCTTGGATTTGTGCGCTACCAGCTGGCTCACAGCTTCGTTGCCGGCCCTACCTAATAGGTTCTGCTTTTAAACAAATCTTATTAAGGCATTTGCATATATTGTAAAAACCGTTAGATTGTAATCTGTCTCGCGAGATTGTAAAGTGTCGAAAGATTATGAACTGAATATACTGCTTACTATTTAACGTATCGTTTTCAGCTATAGTATATACCACGGATGGGTTTACGAGACAGGACGGTTATTTTTTTTGTTTTTACTTACTTTTTCACTTATAACCAGAAAAAAACTTCAGGAGATCGAATCAAAGCAAAAGTAATGATAAATAAATATGCAAGATAGATTACAATCTAACGGTTTTTACAATTTAACGTTAACATATACAAGACGCCATATATTTCAATTAAAACAGCATTAGTTGAGTGGTAGGAATTTCCTTGCCATTGGGCACAATTCTCAATTTTGGCTGCTGTTATATTTGGTAGCAAATAACCCATACATAATATCCTTGTCAACTTAATGCCTGTGTTATAGGTAACAGCCGCCTGTTATACACAAATATTTTTTTTTAGAAATATATAATAACATATGGATAATACACCCAGACTCGAGGTGTGAATCGAACCCACGACCCCCGGAGCAGAGGGTAGGGTCACTACTCACTGCGCCAACGAAAAAATGTCATCCAGAAGTTCTCGCAAACTAGATAGCGTAGCCTTAAGAGTTTTCTAAGTTAACGGGTGCTGGTTAATGTCCGGGCCGAAAGATATTTTATATACTTTTATATAACAAGAGACCGTTAGCTTCGTTTAGTCACATAAGGGACTACTAGTTATGTGACAGTGGAAAGATGTATCTACATACAGAAACCTGATCAGTTTAAAGATCATTTGCACTTTCCTCATCTCAAATATCACGTCGAGAAGTAAGTGAAGCAGTCGTAAACACCACGAGCCATTTGAAGGATGGACATGAAATGCTATCCTCGTCAAAGGTGAAATTTCACTTTTCTGTTTTCTCCTGCAAGCTAACCTTTTTCCATTGAAGCAATGGTAGATGTAAAGAAACAAATAGGAAAAAATATTCTTTTGGATCTGTTTCGCTGCCTTCGCTCTCTTTTTTCTAGTTCAAATTAACCAAAAAAAAAAAATCTAGTTCAAATAGATCATATATTGTTAATTATCGGAAACAGAGCCTATGCGAACGGGGCCGAACCGACGTACAGAAAAACGCAGCCAAAATTTTTATTTTATTTGGTGAATTGGGTTGGCAGTGTTCTTAGGGGCGGGGAGGGGGTATAGAGTCGGCAATGCTCGAGGTAATGCTCGAGTGTGAACGAATTGAGCGTAAATAACCCAATTATTAACAAGTGCCTATGTATACGGTACCTCCGTACAAGCATGTAGCCCATATACTTAATTGACACCTAGCTTTCATGGAAAAAAGGGGCTACTGAACTTGCTATAAACGGAACCCATGCAACAAGGAGTCTTCAGTGAAGGTCCGTAGGAGGATCCGTGATCGCACCACATACTAACAAAGGTTTAATTTTAATATGCTTTAGGAGGCATACTAGTCGCGTCACCCTTAATGTATTAACTAGTAATATTTGCAGAAAAGACGTATTTATTTACTAATATTTATAACACATTAATAAGAACGACTCCTACTTTCTTATTCTAAATCTGATGACGTCACGGCATCTCGATCTTAAAAAGTCAATAAAAATTTCTAGGTCAGAATTTAGATTGAACATTTGAAAGTCGAAATCGGGTTAAATGCCGATATATCTCGTGTCAATACTCAAAACTAAGGCGCAAATAGTAAACATCGTTAGTTAGAACTAGTATAGCATTATTATAGCGAATCATAAACTGAAAGCAAAACGGTAACTTTGCTAATATGCCATCAAAAATACAAAACTATTGAATCATCGTTACATTTGCATAGCGACTTTCACTATCGCACATAAATCAAATAAAAATAAAATCGCGCTCATTTTTTTAGCATTTCATAAAAATTCGCTTGCGCTACATAAAGAGTAGAATTAAAAACAAGTACCTGAATATGGCGCGAATTCCACAATTTCGCAGTAAAGCGAGTCACGAGCACGTCGTATAGAGGTCAGCGGTGTGGCCACAACATGCGCTATACGCGGACACCGGCGAGATACTAGCCTTGGCTGTGCAGATGGTAGAGAGAGGGTCCTCGTGCTAGCGAGAGAGCGTAGTGGTGCCAAGTGTCGATACTATTTTGAAGTACAACTTATTTGGGTGCGACTACGAAGTAACTGAATGCTTTGAGACGATGACTACACGAAGGGTCAACTCACTTTATTGCCTATGAACTTCAAATAGACTATATTAAATAAATAAAATAGTGGATTCTAATAAATACAGTATTTATCTAGCCACGTAATATCAAATCTACTTATGATGCAGGATACTATTCCATTATATTAGTATCGTTACACATTCACCGTGGTAAAGAATATTATTATCATAATATTTCGCTAATGCAATTAAAAAGGGCTCATTGTGTGAAGGACAATAAAAATAAGAGATAATAAATACGTATCACGTTTCACAAAGCGCAGAATAAAAAACAACATAAAAACTAGAAATGCATAATGTATATATAAATTATTAGTACATATATGTATATACAAAAGCTACATCACATATAACATAATGTATTTTTATGATTGCGTGTCCTTTAGTTATAAAAAATGGTTCAATGATTCAATGACCACAGCAGTCATTAGTGATTAGTTCCAGAGGGAAGGAGTACGTTATACGTAGACTTTTAAGCATAAGCGTGCTCCTAAAATGAGTCAATGATGGAAGAATACTTTTATCGATGCGGTTTCAGATCTTCTAGGTCACTTAGCAGTTATATTTTGATTCCACAATTAACACAGAAAAAGAAAACTTGTGCAGTTCTGTGCACTTTGTAGGAAGTGTAGCATTCGGCTTACAGCAATGAATTGATTTAGTTTAGTCTTTCCTACTTATTTTGGATTGCCGCAAATTAACGCCTGATGTTATCAATTATTCACATTGACACAAATATCCGGATACTACCCGGCAAGTGATAATTTAAAATTCATAAAGTACTTCAAGTAAATTAAATAAAGAAAAGACTATTTATCGATAGTATCACTGGCATCCCTGTGAATGCGGTTTGCCGAAACATGTTCAAGAGCAAGGTGAAGATCTGGGTCTTTGACCGCGATCCGAGACCGACGCCACAGAACCTTTAACTGCCTGTTAAACCATGAATTAAAATTGTTTGTTATTTTAGACTAACCGACACTACCGAGTCCCTCATAAACCGAATAAAATGCGACAACAATGCCATTTAACAGCATTGCCGCAACGTCGCGACAACCTTATTTGGTACCCGTACGATTTCCGCTGAAAACTGAATAGAACGCAAGCCTGGCGCTATAAACATATCTATAAGTATAATACAATTCATAAAAGAACCCCTAAATTAACAATTTGTCCGGCGCGGCGCGTGGCGGTAACACCAAGCCGACAGTAACACAAGACGACAGTGTACTATCGCGGTCATCTGTACATAAATTTAGAAAACATCGCACGTCCTCCAATTACTAGCTTGTCGTTTAGTGGTTTAACCTAGGATTTAGACGGTGGTCACACCGGGCCGATAGTGACAGAAGGTGACAGTGCACTATCGAGGTCATCTGAATATATACTATAGGAAACACCGCACCTGTCCTCAAACATTTTGCTTGTCGTTTGTTTGTTTATTTACCCGACGATTTAGCCGATAGTGACACCGGGCTAACAATGACACAAGGTGACAGTGCTCTATTGAGGCCATCTCTACATATATTGTAGAAAACATCGCAACTGTCCTCAAACCAACGCATTTAGCTAAACTTAACCGCATTATAATTTAGCGACATTATCGATTATTATTTCACTTAAAACTTGAAGTTACTGCAAAAAAATTAAACACTAAATTAAAAATTAAATACATTGTCCGTTATTTTCAGTCAATAATTTCAGCAATTTAAAAGAAATAATCGTTTAATATCGTAGTAGGATTAATTAGTTAATATTTTAAATGAAATGGCATAATTAAATTTTTTGTAACACGAAACATAAATTATTTAAAAAATGTCATAAAGATTTAAGCACCGACCTTTAGTGGGAGTGGATCTTGTGATGAGATCAATCAATCCGGTTCAATTCCCGGTCACCAAAAACTTTTAACGCGGTCAACGGTATTTCCATGTGATTTAACGATTTAATTAACAATAAAAGAAACTTTATGTTATCAAAAACAGCGCCATTTATGTGATACAAAACTATCATATTTCTAGCAAGACGAATCCACCCATAGACATTCAAAATGTTGCAATCGGGTGTTTGTCTGATTAGAGGTACGTACAGACTGACATCTCGTTTATGTAAATAGACATTGTTTCACAATGCGTCTTAAGATCCGTTTGGATGAAGAGTTTCTTGCCTCGAACTTACGACTATCGTAGGAATATAAAAAAAATAAAAAGTTTTTTCGTCTAAACATTCTCACCTCTCGCTCTACAACTTTTGCGACTATTGCCTCGCAATGGAATATGAACTGTATCCGTGTAAACAGAGTTCTAAAGCAATAATCGCCTTTCGAGCTTTTGTGATAGGTAGTAGTTACAATGAACGCAGTGCGCAAGGAGGGGAGGGGGGGGGGTTATTTGTACCCGCTCTTCTATTTAATTAATTAAACGGAAACGAAAAAAAAGATGTTGGGTTAAAAAAATGGATAAAGGAGAGGAACAATTCTCGAAAAAAAAAAATTGCATTTCTAGCTTCACGGTTTTTATAATTATCATTTTCGGTGTTCCACAAACATTTGAAATTTATATAAAGTTCAATGAACCTAATATTATGCGCAGATTTTGAAGAATTTTTTTTTGCCATTTTTAAAACAGATTCCTAACCAAAAAATATCGAATGATCTCGCCCTCAAAACGGTTCAAACCGATTTGTAGAATTCTCGTATAAAGTTGATAAAATGTCACACAAGATCGTGTTTATACAAGTCGAGATTTCGTGAGTAAGAATTTTCTTACTGTATGTTCGCTGTGTAAACAGACTCAAGAAATTATCGCATAGCGATAATGACTGGCGAATATTGTATGACATAATAGTAGATGATAATTAAATTCTTACCGCGTGTAAACATTTTGATACGATAATGCTATGGCCATTTTTGCTTGGATTCTTTTTTATTAAATGTTCGTTGAAGTCCAAGGATGATTGTTACGGTGAGAAAAATTCGAATTATTGCCGGGAAAGATCCTGTGAGTAACAAGCACACGAGAGCGAGTCCTTATAAACTCAAGTCGATTTCATCATTGTCGTGTTCTTAGAATTCGAACAGGTATTTCCTGTTCGATCGACTTGTCTACGAAAAAATTATTCAGAAAATGGCGGCACATTTCACTATAGGTATAGCCTAGAGATAAAATAAAAAATAATAATAGTAAAAATGAGGACGCAAGTTTTACTATTATTTTTTATTTTACCTTTTGAGCTGTATGATTGAGCCGGAGCCAGACGTAGCTCAAAATTTTTGCACATTTTCGACCTTGAAGTCCACAAAGCACTACAAAACTTTGTGAAGTTACACGAAATCTCCGGACCCACTACGTGATCGTTCAAATGAAGCCATGTCTGACTCCGATATGAAATCTGAACAAATACAAAATATATTTTAACAATTGTCCCAATATGACAAATATATACAAATTAAATTATATTTTGTAATATGGAATAAAGAATTAAAATTATATAGAATTTTGTTTTATTTCATCACATTTTTTTGAGAAAAGCGATGTGGCTTACATTGCTTTTCTCAAAAAAAGCAGAAACAATAATTGCCTAACACGTATTTTTAAAGTTTTCAAAATGTATACGTCCGGCGATTGATCGTTCACTGCACCTGGACAACAATGTGCTATTAAAAATATTCTGAAATCGGTAATTCTTTTTCGAATGTGTGGTGGGCACAAAATGGCGTATCAACCGTCCTCCTTTCGAGTCTCTACATCCTAATACTTTGCAAATCCTGGGGGAGAGGGGGACATCAAGCAAAGCACTTTGAAGGCCAATTACTCCGAAATGACACCCATAATAAAAAGCTGTGTGTAAAACCATGTCTTTATTTTAAAAGAGTTATTCAATGCTGAATAGTTAGTAGTCAACGGTAGAAGGGATGGACAGAAATCCGCAAGGTACTGAGAAAGAGGTACTGGTACCCGGACGCGCCGGCCCAATTCGGCTACAAGCATGGCGCTACCTCTAATTAAACTATTTGCGTATAACATGCATCTGTTACATATAACACAGAAATTAAATTGTCTACCTTAGGAATGAACGTCCATATGTATAATAACAAAACAATTGAGACAGACCTCAAGCCATTGGTGTGTAAATTTAGTAATAAAAAAAGCACCTTACTGAAAATATTTTAGGATTCTAAATAATGAACTATTTAAAAACTCGCCTTTTACATGAATTGTGCTAAGAGAAAGTGGTAGAAACAAAGAATGTCCTAAGCCCAACAAAGGGCGATTAAAGACTTATAGCTAGATAGTTTAAAATTTGTATTGGTTTTGTTATAAAACTTGTGACCGATTCATGCACTATACATTCGGATGATTACGGAATCTTGAATTTAGTCGGGATGCGGAAATAGAATTCATTGTCGAAAATAGATCAACGGCGGGAGAAATTTTTGCTACTATCACGAAGATGAAAGATTTGAAGATGTTTAGTTGTGGTAACATTTTGAAAATTACGTGGCGAAAATATTGAGATATTTCGATGATTCGGATGACACTTAGATCGCGAGAATTAAATGAATGCGTCTATGAGTCCGTCGCCCAGAATATAACCGATTTATCAAAGTTATCTTTCTTTCGTGGGGCTCACATACAAAGCAATTGTGAAGAATCTGAAAATACACTTAGAAATAAAACACGAAGAGGACTAAATTCGTTGAAGCCCTTGGAAAACCAGTCCACAACTGTGCGCTTTTCTAGACACTTTTTGCATCGCACAATTTCTCTGTGGAATCAGTTGCCGGCTTCGGTATTTCCGAACGGTTACAACGATATAATAATAAAGGTAAATATTTACATAATTTATTCTATCAGAATAATCCTTTTTATCAGGCACTTTTCCTTATAAGACAATATGCTAAAGACCTTTCTTAACTTTACCTTTATCAAAACACGTATTGTACAACGTAAAAAGCCTATTTCAGGATAGCAGATACAGTGTCACGGAATCTGCACCTCCTGTCTGCAGGTGTTGGGGCACGCATGGCACGACATGAGATGGGACATCGTTTGCACCTCACCATATAGACAACCCATTTTGTTATCGTCCGTAAACCCCCACCTAAAGTCCACTACACCGACGACGTGGACAACGCAGTTGCTCGCTTCGTAAAGAAAACGACTGCCGCGAGCGAGAATACCGGCCATCCACCACCGCGACGTCTATCTCATCGCGGAAATGGCCCCGAAGAATAAGCCTGGTCCGGAAGACAAAGAGTCCCATCATAGGCGACAATACCCCAAGGGCGGTGGGGGCTTGAACAGTGTACTTTGCTGATTTCAGTCCATACCTTATACCGTTGAGCTATTGAGGCTCTTAACGTTCTTCATTTAAAAAAATATGTATGCTCTTTATGGTCCCTGCTCCGTATTGTTTGAAGAAAAACGTTGGAAAACTGAAAATTTACAAAATTACTGCTAGCTATTCTACAGATTTCATTATGTTTTCACATTATTTCACAGTGTTCAAAGTTTTTAAGATATTTATCATGTTTAATAACACATTTTAAACTTTCGAGATTATTTTCACTATAATTATAACTTTGTCGAAACGTCGGGAAAATTATAAACCAGCCGTATTTTAACAGACTATATTTATTTTCATGCATCTTGTGTTGGCCCAGCTATAGATACAACTAAATTATCATTAAAGTACATTCTCAAACACTCTCACAAGTAATGAAGTTAGATATAACCGAGTCGGGCTCGCGCCAGACATAACGAGATCCGTACTCCGCGTACGAAATACTTGTTTACCTAACAACGCACCCATTACTGCATGCGAAGCCGGGCGAGGGGCTAGTAGTATGTAAAAGCATTTTATTAGAAGCTACGGCATTAAACTTCAGTATCACTCCCTAGTTAGCAGTACCAGGAATACATAGAAGAGAGGAGGACTTAAAAATAGAGTCACTGAATGCAATATTCAAACGGTCCCCAATGGCTCGCCTGGGACGCAGCAGACAAACTTAAACATCGCTGATTGCTCTCAGAATCGTATAGTAAATTCCCTATTTGCACTGAGAAAGTTCAAAGAACAGTTTACAGATCAATAATAATAATTAATAATAAATATATACATGACTATATAACACACGGACGTCTGTTCCTAAGATAGAGATAACAATTCCTGTGTTATAGGTAACAGACGCCTGTTGTACAGAAATATTGTTTTTGTAGAAATATATAAATGCGTACATATAGAAAATACACCCTGATTTGAGGCAGGAATCGAAACCAAGACCCCGGAGCGGAAGGCAGGGTCAGCACCCTCTGCACCGACGGGCCAGTCAAAAATATATTCTTATCTCTTAGTTTGATTACTTACAACTCTTTGAAAAACTTCTTGAACATCTTAATCCAATAACACATGAAACTATAATAATGGGTAATTTTAATACCTCTATATTAAAATCAGCCATTATGATAGACTAGCTGTGCCCCCTACTTCGTCCGCGTAAAATAAGATAAAAAAATTGATTCAATCTTACCATGACGACATGTAGCCTATATAACCTTCCTCGATAAATGGCCTATCAAACACTGAAAGTTTTTTCAAATTGGATCAGTAGTTCCTGAGATTAGCGTGTTCAAGTAAACAAACAAACTCTTCCGCTTCATATATTTCCGTTTTTAGCTAATATAAAATTTATGTATAGTGTAGTGCTCAAAAATAAAAGTTTCTTTCTTTCTTTATTCTACGGACTATTAAAATATTCTAAAAGGACTGAAATCCGCAAGGTACCCGGTTCAAACCCCACCGCCTTTGGGGTATTGTCGCACCCATTCCTAATACAAGCTTTTAATTTAAGCTTAGTAGGAGAGGAAAAAAAGGAATATTAGACATGCCTACAAAGTAAATAATATATAGGAAGGATAAATAGAATTTGGAGTCAAAAAAGGGCCAAATGAATAGAAGCCATCGCAGAATTTGGTACGAAACGACATGAGAAAATCGCCCAGCACCGGAACGCTCCCGTAAGCCCGACATATAATCAGTTCACTAACAAACTCTGAGCAGATTTACCGTAAAGTTGGAGACCCTAACAAATTTTGCCCCGATTATGACCATTTATCAAACGCGCTAAGCATATAACAAACTACCGAAATCTAATTTAGAATTTCTGCGAGTTCCGTGTTTAAATTAAAGATTATATAACGCATGTTGGAAATTTTGAGGTTGTACCTTCGTAACCTTCGAAAACCAGGTTTGCATTACTAAAGTAGTTTAGGTTTCTTTGTTGGTCTGAAAAGGATTTTTTCTCAAGAAATCGTGGTACTTGTAAAGCCTGTGAAGACGAAAAAGGGTTTTTGGACTATTTAGAAAATTATTTCGCGTCTATTATCTGACCATTTTATTAATATTATAAAAGTGAAATTCTCTACTGAAATCCTAATGAGCTGGCCTATTTTTGCATTATTTTCGTACGCTTATGTTGGCAATACTTCCGTATACGGAAGTGGCTAAAAGCTGATAGCTGATTAGTTGCCGCCAATTGCGAGATCAAGTGTTAAGTAATAGTCGGTAAAGATCGGACGCGGCGGACGAATTAGCGAGGAAAGGTTCAAACAGCACGGTTCTTGGACCTATGCCTATCATACCACTTCCCTTCAGCCTACTAAGATCGTGGCTGACGGAATGGACAACAAATAACCACAATAAGAACATATTATTAACGATGATGAGTCTCTATCTATACATACTCTATGTCTTAACTCTCTATCTATATATTAGCGATCGGCCATATTTAAATCTGCTAACCGCCAGTAAAGGGTTGGTAGAATTACCGAATGAATCGCCCGATTAGAGCCCGCACAATGGCCTGGAGACGACGTTATCGTCAACCCTTTCTTTTGAATACACCACTCGTCACTGAGTAAAATATCGATTTTTACAAAACAGTACTATTCTTCTTCTCAACAGGGTAGTTGCCACTAAAATAATACCTATTTTAAAAAATAAATTCTTGTTGTGGGTAGTTGATAGAGGTTTAAATAAATTACATAAATCAAGTGGAATGACTAAAATATGTCAATTAAATACATAAATCAGGTGACACCGAACAGCTATCAGGGTGCGTGACGTCACATCTTGTTAAACAAATTATTGTTGTTAACGTACGCTCCAATCACGCTCAAGTACATGCAGGCAAGACGTTACGTCAAAAAGACGCCATGATAGTTCAGAGCGTTGTGGCGCTAAAATTTAAATGGAAATAATAAATGCATGTAGCCTATTATTCGCTTTTGATAGAATAGTATGAGTTTGTATTAATATGCAATACTTGGCAATGAGTATATAATTTGTTTTACTGAACATTTTAGAACACTTTTCTTATTCCCAGTCGATCACTGTTGGTAGAGTCGCCATCTCTATGGTCAACACTCACCAGAGAATAAATTATTAATTTGACGCAGTCGGATATTAATGATATTTTACTAAACAACATATATTTTCCAAAATTAAAAATAAACATGCATACACAAAGAAACGTTTGTACGTGAAAAACGTTTGTTTGTTTTTGTGTTCTCGACGCGACAAAAGATACGCGTTTCGAATTCAGAAAGCAATTACAAGTCTTTTGCTGTGGGGTGAATTTGACACTCAAGTTGTGCACGATTGCACAAAATATTAATTAACCGCTCCGTTAAGTCCACAGTTGAACTGGTTTCAGCTATTGAAGGTTTTAATCAAGGTTCATCGTATATATAATGGACTGTAGTTACAGCAGCCATGAGTTGAAAACTCCATTTTTACTATAAATATATTTTTATAACTATCTAGTACTGTTAATGACGTTTGAAAAAAAAAACAGATACCGATACAAACTAGGTTCCTTTCTAAAAAAGAGCACCTCAAAGGCCGGCAACGCATATATGAGCCCTCTGGTGGATTGCCCGTATGTCCACAGTTATAAATAAATCTAAATGCGTTGCGAAATGATTATACTGTTAGCATTATACTTTGGTTATACTAGCTGTTTCCCACGACTTAGTCCGCATAAAATTAAACTTACGAGAGGAATAGATCTCAACTGGCCCTATCAAAAAATCCGTTGTTAGCGAGATTCGAGGTCGTCACGCGGTTTTCGAGATTTCATGAAACATAGATTTAAAAGCACGTTTTGCACGGTTGATCCCGGCTATGTCAGAGAAAAACTTACCTAATTTGATAAGTTTAGAGTACTGGTGAAAATCCATTAATAATAATATCGTGCAAAGAAAAAATAAACTGGCTGTAGGTATTTTGTTGCGTTGAAGGATGAGGGGTTCTCGGGTCCCGAACGTGTTTTGCCTACAAATTCGTGGTTAGCGGGCTAGCACGCGAGTGAATGTACTTATGAGTGAATAATATATACAAGATGCTTTTTCTTTGTAGATATTTTATATATCTTTTGGGAATTTCGGAGTATTTAGACAAAATTCGGGTATAGTACTTTACTATGTTAGGTATAAAATATGGACGAAGTTATTGGTTCGAGAAAGAGGATAGTGGTCCGAAAAAGGGAGACCTTTGTACTGCTGTGGAACACAATAGCATAATTAAAAAAAAGAAGTTGCAAGGTATATATGTGTAATAAACAGGGCGACATCTTAGGTTAAGAATTTACAAATTCATGTAATTTGTAAACACTTTAATACCATTATTGCATTCATGTGCTGTGACACCAGCTCACTTTAAATAGCAAAGGTGCTCCTGACTAAGTTTCCAAAGACTAATTCTGGTAATGGCCTCATTTGTCGCTCTAGGTACGAGTACGTTGCCGAGTTCTCCCACGCCTTCATTAAGAGCCGAGTGCCAGGGACTTGCAAACTCTCGAAACCAACGTAGACCGATGCCAAATCGGCGAACGTCATTAATGGTTCATATTCGAGTTGTTGCAGCGGACTATTAAAGTTGGTACTTGTCTTTAAAGATGCGAATTTTTTTGTGGATGTTGCTCAATAGGTTCTAACACTCATAACAATAAATTTTCTAGTAGAAAAGTTCACTCCGTATTTTCAAAACTTTCATAATATAATCAACGCATTCTTTAAAAATAAATGGTGTATTCTAATCGATATGCTGTCTGAAGAAAGCCGTCTTTGAAGAGAGTGATTCGTATTTCAGGAACCTCAAGCAGAAATTGAGAGTTCCAACAAAGCTGCTTTTTGTGTGAAAGATATTGTCTAAAAAAAACTTAAAACATAAATAATTATATGACGATGGGACCCTGGGAGGACTGTGGTTATCCGTATATAGTATGATACCTCGTCTACAAGAGACCATACCCTGTGGAAGAACGTAACATGTAGTTGTAACAGTGTGGGAACGAAGAAAAAATATAAACAGTGTAAACTCTTTATAACGTCATTCTTTATAAAGAAAACCTCCCTATTACATAGAGATTAGGTCACTATGGTTGGCCTAATACTCTCACTCTTTATAGCGCAACAGTCATTCTCTATAACGAAGAAACACGTCTTTATTTACATGTCAGCAAATATGTACAAAGTCATTTAAATAGAATAATACTTACAACAGCATTTCTTTCCTGTGTCAGTTCGTGACACTGAGTCTTCAATCTGCTGTTCTCCTCTTGGACGATTCGGAGCTTTTCCAGGGTAGTGTTGTGATTTTCTATCAAGTCATCATACCTATAAAAAAAAGTTAAAAACAATGGTAATTCTATGACATTTAAAAAGTTTAGGTCAAAAGCTCTGTGACCCCACTTGTCAAAAGGAAATATATTTAAAAAAAAATTGATTGTCTGAATTGATTGAAAAATTGACGGAAAGTTGGTTCACGGACGATAATTTTACATGATAACGCGGAACGCTTAGGCCGGTAGTGCCTCTCTATCCCTTATTCCGCGCTCTGGCTTTCACGCTCGGCTCAGGCGGAACGTGACAATGAGTCATGCTTTTTCGTACATGCACCTTTCATCGATTTATGAGACGTTATCACGTCAAAAAACGAAAAAAAGAAATTACAACTGCTGTTTTCTTTTAATTATTTATAATATAGGCATAAAATTGAAATGATATGGGATGCCACACCAAGGGTAAGGGGGGCTTGTGTGACAAGCACAACGGTGTGTTAAAAAACTTAAATTTCGTGTGACGTTATGTATAGATGACCCCATAGTAAGCCGATAAAAGTAGTAAAATAAATATACAGACGTACATTTCGTACCTCTTTTGGAAACAATCGAACTCTTCCTTGAGAGCCTCGTATTTCCTGAGCGTATGCACCAACGCGTCCGAGCCCTCCGCCGTACTGCTCTGTTGCAGGTGCTGCACTTCGCGCTCGAGTCTACAATTTAGTAAAACAAATCAAATATACTACTGTAATACCCCTTACAACACGGTAGATTTATTTCGTGTTGTAGGAGTAGTCTCGTACAGCACGCTTATACGACCCCGAATACGCTTGATAGGATATTGTGTTGTAAAAAAGGTCGGATATTAAATATAAACCAGTGCTAGAATGGGTCACCGATCTATCACCCGGTTGCAGCCAGAGCAACTTAACTTAGTGATCGACTCAAATGCCGACCACGACCTCCTCTTGTTTCAAAGCCGTATTTATTAGCCGTCATTAAAAACTGTCTGTATATTAATTGTGGACAGGACACGGCAAAACATATTTAAACAGAACAACAGTCCCTTAAATTGATTATTGGTGTGGTGGCGTCACAGGGCAGTATCGATGAGCTAATAGGTATCCACTGGCCAGGGCCACATGGTTTAGGTGCGTTTGGTTAGCGGTCAGCTCGCGCCGCACCCAACTTAATTAAACGCGGCGAGGGCGCGCTCAAACACTGCCTACCCCTGTATTTTATGTCGTACCAAAGAAACGAGGGCAAATCCTGGCATTTAGAAATTATTTCGATATTTTCTTATTTCATGATTTTATGAATTTTTCAGATAATAGTACAAGATTAGCTTTGGTTTTTAAAGTCGGCTTAATATTCGGGAAAAAAACATACCCAACAAATCTAAGACCAAAAATTAGTACAGCGTACCTTGGGTTATAAATGGTGTAATGACACAACTTTGTTTAATATATGTACTAGCTGTTTTCTGCGACTTCGTCCGTGTAAAGTTAAACTTACCCTTAGACCTCCTTGATCTGGATCTATCGAAAAATCCGTTATTAGTGGATTTCTACTAAATGAAAATTACTTCCCTGTCGAATTTCATCTTCGGACGTCTCGCGATTTTCGAGATTTCATGTTAGGTGACCTTTCGCTTATTAGTATATATATATTTCTTATAGATTAGCATAGTGTCAGCGTACACTCCAATATAATCTGTGTCGTGGCGGAGATGGAAATTAATTACAGCTAACGAATCTGCTGCAATGTATCAATTAGTGCGACCCAACTAACCGGTGCTATTTTTTTCTTATTATATTATATAGAATTTTATATTATATATAAGGATTCTAATCTTCAACTTCGAGACGAATCATTTTTGTAACTTTTTTTAATATAAAACATTTTTTTTATACTTTACTTTTCTTTCTGCACCCTACGCTGCGGCCCAACATAATTAGTCTACCCTCTGCCATAAATTCACACAAGTTCCGCATTAGTTCCGTTATTTGTCAATAGATGGTTCTAGTAGTGCAAGTGTATCGCGTATAAAACGTCATAGAAAATTCAAAATGATAAGCTTGAAGCCGGAGCCAGATATAGCTTCATTTGAATGATCACGTAGTATGGCTGGGGACTTTGCAAATGTAAAAAGTTTTGTAGTACTTTGTGGACTTCAAGGTCATAAATTTACAAAGACCTTGAGCTATGTCTGGCTCCGGTATGAAGCTAGAAACTATAGAAATATAATTGCTTTTATCGCTGACCAAACTAGGCAACGCTGATAACGATCTAGGAATGATCCTAGAACAATATTTTCTCCTAGATGGAGCGTAAAAGAGTATTATCATGGTTGTATGGTTAATATTAACAAAAACGGCTCTGTCTAACCATTTCTCTACTTAGTCGCCTCCTTTAGTTTCCTCTGTCTTTAAGAGGGAAGTGGAACAATTCTATATCGTATGACTGACGTCATACAACTAATTCTGATGGATAAGATGTAATACGATCAAATTGCAAATGAAATTATAATTATGGTACAATAAAATCAGAAAAACCTATTGTCGAATGCGTCACACGTAAGTTTTTAAGGATAGAGGTTATTTATTCACGTAATATTAAACCTTATTGTGATCACGGAAAACTTATATTTCCGTGTTAGCAATTTTCAATTGTACTGACCATTCTTTATATGACAAGCTTATTGTCCCACCTGATCGTAAAAAATAATGGAATTGAGGCAGAGGACTGCAAATGTTATGATAATCGAATTCGATTGGAAAAACTATTGGAACTTAGTATGACCAGTAGTACTATTTTTGACTAGATTTAATCTTGTGGCATAATGTGAATTTTCAAAGCTATGTAGCTATAGAAAGCTGTGACTATCAATACCTACGTAGCTCTGTAGATTCTATGTGTGGATAGTTGTTAGATGGATGTGGTATTCTATACAGATAGAGGCATAGAATAGAGAAAGAAGCAAACATGCACTGCCTAGATAAAAGATTATGCAGAGTGCCTAATAAAGAAAGATAATAATAATCGTTGTCTCAGTTAAAGATCTCATAGCGAAGAACTTTAATAAACAACTTAAAAAGCTCTCGCTTAATTGTTGGGTCAAAAGTCGGATACAGAAGGCGGTATTGCTTGAGACGGCACGTATTGTAAGGATTTTTTTCAATCTGGAGCCCAAACCAGCGGTTGCTAGGGTCCTTGCCTCGCCTCCAGCGGTCATCTTTTTTTATGTATTTTTAAATGTTTGTATTTTTATATTAATATTTAAAAATCCATTTAGTGTAGGATTTTCAAATAAATGATAGTGATAATCGAAATATTAGAGTAATGTGTGATGATTCTGATAAGATAAATCTTACCTTGCCTACTATATTATGCTTATTTAAAGTTATATACAAAATTCTATTTAAATAAATTGTTATATTGGACAATTAATATACATACGGTCATGATAACGCTTTCGCACAACCTTATAGTAAAGCGTATACATGTGTGTATAAATCGTTTGGCATTGGTGTGCGTCGGGGTTTTCATTAATAATTTAATGTATTAATAATGCATATATTTTTTTAATCATAGCATTCACATCTTTTATATATACTATAAAATTTTGTCTAATTTCGTGATGGAACAGAAAGTTTTCGGTTCGCGTATTAACATATAGATTGTATATATGGTATGTGTATGGGGTAGAGCATT
>JANCMC010006957.1:117303-139061 GCA_024363005.1 Charaxes varanes
GTGATGGAACAGAAAGTTTTCGGTTCGCGTATTAACATATAGATTGTATATATGGTATGTGTATGGGGTAGAGCATTTTCCAACACTTCCTTAAAATTAATAGTACAACACGCTATTACAGCTGGATATAAAGTTTTTTCAAAGAAGTTTCTGAGTTTGCAAGTCTAAGTGGGAATAAATTAAACTTTACTACTTACTTTACGACTAGGTCGTTTAATTTACGATTCGAGTTAAGCTTAAGTTAAGAATTTCATTGTGGTTTATAATCGAAACAAAATTCAGTATAGGATCAAAGGCGTATTAAAAAATTAATTGTTCATTAACTTACAAGGCACATTTTTTTAAATACTAGTAAGGTATGTGTAATACTTCCATTATCCCACTTGAAGTATCGTCAAAAGTTTTTTGGAATAAGATTTTATACGTTACCTTAAAAAGCAGCTTAGTAACATAATAAAAGATACAGTAATGCATTAACAAATAAAACTAACATGCATCAATCAAAGCTAGAAGCAAGAAAGTCTCTCTTGAATGAATTGCATATGTTTAAAGTGACCAAAGAAATCCCACAGTTGGGTGAGTTTCTTTCCTGATTACGCCAAAATATTCAAAATTAGATTAAAAATCTCAGTACATACAGTCCATTTTACAACGCGCGGAAGAAGTGAGAATACTCGCGCCATTTTCAATTGTACCGGCTAGCTTTTATGTGATGGCCATTTTGTTATACCTGACCGTAAAAAATAATTGGATCGCGACGCGGGGCTATAATATTATCATAGGTACGGTAATGTAGGCGTTTCGGGGCGAGGCTAGGCTGTTTGCAGGCGTTTTGTAAATTGAACATACGCTGGAAATGGCAACATTTGAACCTTTTACCCCGTTGATACGTTTATATAATTTTATTTTAGATTTTATTTAAAGTTTTCAGTAATTTTTAACAATAATATATCGTTTCATGAAGACACCGGCAGGAGTTAGACTTTACAAGGGATGTTGCTAGAGTAACTTAGTAATAAACTGGACGACAAAAAGGAGTGCTGTGATGTTCCTTGATGACCATGTTGGTTGTGTAAAGAAGTTTCCTTTTTAATGAATATAAGCTTGATTAACCATATTTGTAACTTCGTCTCTGATTGATATGTTTTTATAATTTTATTACAGATTATTTAATACATATTATTACGTCACTTAATACAAAGCAAATATTTAATTTATTTATTTTGTTGAGTACAATTTTAATTCTTTGTTAGTCATAAAAATGACAAAATACATATTCTAGTACCAATTTGAGGGCTTCATTCATCTCTTTCAATGTGATGTCATCAGGAGATAGTCTTTACAAATATGTGAAATATCTTAAAATAAATTATGAAATATATTCTAATTTTATTTTCCCACTTATATTTAACGTCTTGATACTCATTATTTTGTGATCTTAAAAGAATAAATAATAACATCAGAGGGAAAAATCTTCATAAGGTTAATAGCACTACATCCATAAAAGAATAATTTACACAAAACAAAACAAGACCTAATTGTAATATAGTATAGTTTGTAAAATATTAATCGTATTACAAAGTAATTAAATAATTCCTGGCGATGGTTTTGTTTGATTTCAATGTTGCCAGCTACAATGGAACAGTAAATCAATTAGGAATTTCCAATCGGGAACAATAAAAACTTTGGACGCGTTAAATCAACTCTATTAGTGGGTTTACTAGTGAACTTGGCCCGTAAATCCCATGAACCAGTCGTAAATTATAGTGTAACAGTGAATCAATTCCGCTTTATATGTATTTCTTTTAGCACCAGGTTAGAATTTGGGGCGAGATAAGATGACCAACTGCCGTCTGACATTATCCCCAGAATCCCCACATCTCTACCATCTCACGACTAATATCACTCTGTGATATTAATCCGGACCCACTGCTTTACATGCCTTCCGAAACACGGAGGACGTCCAATTTGAAAACCAGTGTTAGAATGGGTCACACATCTTTCACACGGTCGCAGTATGAACTGCTTAACCTAGCAATGGACCCAAATTCCGACCAATGATTTAGCTACGACCTCCTCTAGCCGAGTACACATATGTATGATTTAGAAATTATTTGGTTCATATATGGTCTTTCAGTATACTCGTAAGGCTATTTCCACAACACCGAACTTCTTGAAGCTGCTGATTAAGTATCATACTTACTTAGTATGTTTTTATCTCATTTTATTTAACCTTTTTTTTGTGGTCCCTAAGTCCGAAGATGCCGAAAAATCGGATTCCGCAACTAGCCTGTTTCTCAACGCAGATTTAAAGGTATTAATATTCATATCTTTTTAATATGCAAGAAATTTTCGCCTCTCATGCCACACCTCCATAACCTATTACCATCTGATTGAGGCAAATCTTAATGTAGCACAAGAGTGGTAACTATGACAGAGGACAGCGGGGAGATCATAACGGCGGTCATCGGTGGATGGCAGCCGCTAGGGACTCAGCTCGCTTGTCGGGAGGTAAGTCAGCGCCACCACCCCCACCTCCAGTGGCCTTGGAACTCGAGGTCGCCACCACTGATACGTGGTGCCACACTTAGCTACGGAGCAGCATAATTATAACAATTTAGGCCACATGAGATCGGCGTGAAGTGGCGGCAATGCTGTCACGTCTAGTTATGGTGTTGTTGTCGCGTTTCGTTCAGTTTGTGAGACTTCCCTGTGGCCTGATCTCGTCATTAAGGGCCGGTAGCGCATCTGCTGGCCTTCTGGTCGTGCAGATGTCCATGGGCGCCGGTAGGCACTTCGTAGCCATGTAAGTAATAGCCATGTATTTATATAAGTTAAGTTTTTTGTCAAATTTCATGTCCCGGTTCCGAAAATTGGACTTCCATACGGATTCCGACCACTCTAAGGCCACCGTTCGGTTCTCCAGTGAGTACAGTTATCCTAACTTTTCAGTTATACTGGCTGTTTGCTGCAACTTCGTCCGTATGAAATTACACGTGTGAGAGCTCTCAGGGCTCCTTAATATGGCCCCATTGAAAAGTAATAATAAAAAAAAATCTATGTGCTTCTTGTCATTTAAGCTCAGTCAGAATTATTGTTGTGTTAAAACACATTGTACAGTCGACCAAAAAAGTGCTTTACCGTTTTGAATGACAGCTCCTAGTTAAAGAAAATTATGCTAATGGCTATTGTCAGAAATTAATGCAATGCATAACAAGTAAAAATAAGCCTTTTAACTAATTGACGTGCAAACGAAATTCGACCTTGGCGTGACAAATCAATTTCTTGATCGACTGTACTCATTAGTGTTTGCTCAGTAGTCGAGATTTGAAGTCTTGAAATCTCAATGGTCGATGGGCGATGTGACATCCGTAAGGTAGTCGGTTCGAATCTCGATTCCTACTCACTATGAAGTAGGAGTAAATCGTTTTGTTGTGTTCTTTCAGCTATCGTCGACGTCGGTTCGGCCTGGTTCAAGTACGACATGCGACGTCTGAGCGAGATACTCGCTTTTCCCAAGGCGTGGTACCGCCGCAGCATCGTGCGGAGACTGTTCCTCGGCGACGTCAGCTTGCAGACAGCTCAGCCGTTAGTAGATATAAATAAATATATATTTTTTTTAATTGGCCTATACTGTCCCACTGCTGAGCAAAGGCCTCCCCCTTTTCTAACCATACCTTCCTTTCCTGACCCACCTGGATCCACTTCTTTCCCGCAAAGGCGTCCAAGTCGTCTCGCCATCATTTCGTAATTCCAATTCAACTGGAAGTACCCTATAGGTTTATATTTTCTTTGCAAATGTATGGGAAATGTGACATCTCTTTTGATTGCGTAAACTTAGAGGGCTGGTTTTTTTCCCACCAGGTGGGAAAGAGAATCAACCCTGTAAGTGTGTCTCCCGAATTCAGTATTTGGCATTAATTTTAGCTTTCTCTCAATGCGCTTTTGCGCAAATGTTGTCTTGATGGACAGACAGACAATGAAGTGATCCTATAAAGGCTCCTGTTTTTTCCTTTGCTAGTAGGAACCCTAAAAAATAATATCTCGATTCCGATCGCAAGTCTCAACCACAATTGCCCTCGAATCAACACTTGTCCAATTTTCCAACGACCTTCAAGACGTATTATCTTACAAGCTTACGACTATTGGACGGTATAAGATCAAAGGACCTTCGTATATGACAGCAAGCAAATATATTTTATAAGATCTCATCTCTTGTTGTGAAATTTCAAGCCTTCTCAGACTGGTGATTCATTATACAGGTTGTTACTGATGTTCACGTCTACATGCTAACTTTTGACCTTGACTTGAGTTATTGAAGTGATGACCTCTCTAGGCATGTTTGTATGGGGAGTACACTCGTGTACATAAGTCGTCATCGACACGGTCACGTGACTTACCTTGTTTCTCTATAGTTATAAGTTTTCACTTCTGTAGCCAGTACTCATGGATAACTCAAACAGTCTGTTGGCGTGGCGACGTATCTTAACATTTAATACAGTAATTAATAGAATCAGGCGTTATTTTGGGGAAATCCATGACATGCATGAGAAACTAAACTACTTTGCTTTAATCCGCGAGTGAATACGAGGGAAAATCGGCGTAATTCTGCAACCCGAAAGCTACACCACCGAATCCGCCACCAAAGCACAGCACTACACTGACTTTCCGATGTGCCTCAACGCACGATGTGTGTCTCAGATGAATCGAAATAACTCTCCGGATATGAGACAAATACCGTAAGACTGATCCAAACGAAAACCAAATAAAAATATCTTTAATACAGAAAACTCTTTCCATATAGCCATAACACAAAATAACAATAATAAGAAAGCAAAAACATAATTAACGTACGCGAGCTTGAATCGATATCCAATAGCAATATATGTATTAGGTACTAGAATACTACTGATGTATATGTGCCTATGACAACCGGTATATTGTATAGGTAATTGTCCCAAGAAAGCCTTCAGGCGTATTGTATCCGGATATCCGGTAGATTTCAGTGAATATACACCTAATACATTGTTCAGGATAATATGATAACAAATTGATGTATTACACGAATCATGTCTCAAATTTGATGGCTTTGGGGGAGGTCTTAGCTTAATAAAGCCGGCATTTGAGTAGATCGCCAGGTCTAACAGCTTAAAGCCGCGGCCGGGTGATAGATGGGTGACCACTTCTAATACTGGTTATCAAATATCCGACCTCCGTGTTTAGGAAGGCCCGTAAAATAGTGGGTCCCGATTAATGTCACTGAGTTATATTAGTCGTGAGATTATGCAGATTGTGTGAATTCAATTTCAATTAAATTCATTAAAGAAAACATGCTCTTTTCTCCAAGGCCGACAACGCAGCTGCAAGCCCTGTTCTAGTGCAATTTTCAATGGGCATCGGAATTGATTGACGTGAACCGTCTGGCGCCTACCCGTTTGCTTCTGTTATATATAAAAACTTCATCAAAACGAATCAAAAAACATCATGGAACTAAAAAGAAAAAAATAATTTGTACTTACATACTAAGTACTAGACACCTACTGATGTGTTGAAGTCGGTACCAAGTCTAATAGGTTCCTCGCTATATCGATGGCGCCGATTTTTATTCCGTGTAAAAATAATTTATTTTGTAAAGTCGCATTTTACACTGCTGTTTATTGTGTTGGTCAAAGTTTAACTACTAATTGAAAAATTCTATTATTAGATCACACTGTGACGACTGAACACTGAAGAATTTATTTCGATAGTTCTATAAACTAAACGATTTACTATAAAGTCATTTCCCATTAATAAAACTTTGAAAAAAAAAAAATATACGGACTTTATGATAAAAAAGCCATCGTGATAAACACTGGTAACTCAAAATTTTCACAATAGTGAAAAATACTCGTTAAGTCGCAATGGAGGAGAAATTGCTTATAATGAAGCCTTTCGAACTGGATTGGACATTTTAACTTTTCAAAACTTTAAATATTTTTAACTAGTTGTCACCCGCGACGTCGTCCGCGGAAAATTAGGTGAAACATTTTAGTGTGATAACATATATCTTAAAGCCTTCTTCGATAAATGGGCTATCTAACACTGAAAGACTTCCAAATCGGACCAGTAGTTCCTGAGATTAGCGAACAAACAAACTCTTCAGCTTTATTGAATAAGTATAGATATAAGAATAAGAAAAACTTTATTAAGTAACAAAGCACTGCAGTCTTATACGTGTAAAATAATGTATACTTTTAAATAAACATCTAGACTTATAATTTAATACAGACTATTCAAGATGTTAAGCAGTGTTATATAACTAAAAGGAAACCTACTCAGTAAAGTTTACTGATTTTGAGTAGGTGCCTTATGGTGGTCGACAGCGACTGAGGATTCATAAATAGTTATAATATATATAAGATATTAATAATTTAGATAAAATTATTAATATATATCGGCGTGAAGTGGCGGCAATGCTGTCACGTCTAGTGATGGTGTCGTTGTCGCGTTTCGTCCGGTTTGTGAGACTTCCCGGTGGCCTAAACTCGTCATTAAGAGCCGGCAGCGCATCTGCTGGCCTTCTGGTCGTGCAGAACTGCTACCTAAGCTATAATATTGGACACTTTTTTCACTTTATTCTCATAAGAGATGTACTCCTTATTGTATTCTTTACAGTCGCGGGTAATCTTTATAATAGCTTAATGCAACTGGGGTTACATCAAACGAATGAAGTCGCGAGTATCAGTTAGTATTACAGCACAAAATACAAAACAGAATACGGACTTCACGTTATATTTCAAGTACGATTCTGGCGTTGTTCCAAAAGTCATTTAATTATTTCTCATCTGTGCAAGAACACCTTAATGAGTGCTAAAGTTTGAACGGCACTCGACTCAGCTCAACTCAGCGTTTACGTTGACTCGGTATTCCAATTTATCGCTTGATTATAATTCGTTCACAATTTACAGGCACGTAATTCTCGAAAATATTTGTCAATGTTGGCAACACTACATTACATATTTGTAGAGAGTTGATTTCTTCACAGCTTCAAAAATCCGCAGACCTCACTATTTGGTATTAATTTCAAATTTGTAGTTTTACGCCTTCCTGTGAAAAAGGGTCTTGACTTACAGACAGACAAAGGGACAACAAAGTGATCCTGTAAATATTCATTGTTACATTTGGAGGTACGGAACCTTAAATAATGAAACGTAAAAATATTGATAAAGGTACCCAATTGTTGACTACATCAGCATCAGCTTGCGCTTGCTTAAAGTGGAGGTTTAGTACTTCAGAGCCAAACGTAGTTCTTGTGAGAGCAACGCAGTCATGTTTCAACTAGTAATTATCAGTTACGTAGATTTTGCTGTCCATTATCAAAGTAATACTAAAGTAAAACGTATAATACAAAAGTATAATATAATACAATAACATATAAATTTATCAATAATCATAATTTAAAAAAAATAAAAAGAAAAGCCATGTCCAGTCATGTTCGTTTATGCACTCTGGCATCGAGCTAACATTACTTAAGCCGGTCATCTTAACTCGCCCCACAGCCAAATCCTCTGCAATCTAAGCGGACCCTGGTACTTCACCGGGATAACGCTAGCAAGAAGAGGATGTCTAGTAGACCTAGTATCGCAACGGAAGTGTGAATTGTAGACTAAAAATTTTGTAATTTCTGTTTCGGTTACGGCTGATACTGAGACCGAAGCCGTACGTTCAGCCGCAGACTTAATTCTTATTGCAAAATATATCATAGGAAAAGGTTTATTCTAGATGTTTGTGTTTCGATCGCGTTCGACTTATATCAATACGGGCGAACTGCGCTCGAATTCGAGATATTTTGAGTAAACATTTGTGTTTTCTTTTCATATATACCTCTCCTTCGTAATGTGCTATATTGGGAGAATGTAATAAAACGAATTGAACTTTTTTATGAGAAACAAACGGCGTCCAGCCGACAAGACTTTTGAAAGAATGCTAGAAACGCTTCTCAAAGTTTCTCCGTTTCTCCTTCTTCACATGTAGACATCTTGAAAAAAAAAAAGAATGTTAGGAATATTTTTAGGTATGTCTAATATTCCCTCTTTCCCCTTCTACTAAGCTTAAATTAAAAGCTTGTATTAGGTGTGGGTGCGCCAATACTCCAACGGCGGTGGGGCTCGAACCGGGTACCTTGCGGATTTCAGTCCATACCTTATACCGTTGAGCTATTGAAATTCTTTAAGATGGTAAAAATCACAAGCTATCGAGTACCAGTTGAAGTTTTGTTAGGTTGCTAAAATATTTATTTTAATATTAATGAATTTCAAAAATTTTTTTAAGCAATTTGGTTGTTATTTCGGCAAACGTGTATTCTTAATTCGACCAATGATATTTTAATTCCGGTGTGGGGAAGGGCACACCAAGGTGAGAGGCTTTTCGGCGAGGAATGAAAGGTGGGAGCGAAGGTCGATATGCTCAACCACCGCATGATTTTTTGACGAAAAGCATTAAATATATTTTATGTTAAGTCCTTCACAGCACACATTGTAGATTTCTATTAAATATTTTTCTAAATATATATATATATATATAAATATTTTTTAACTCTCGAAAAACATTTTCTTGATTTTTTTTTAAATTTTTCTTAATTTTCCATTATATTTTTTGAGACATTTATGTCATTTTCGGTAATTATGCAGTTTGAGTTAAATAAATGCATGTTATTGTTTTTTCTTCTCGAAGTTGTAGTTTGCACTCTAATGAGGGAAATCCTGTTGGGGTAGGCTCACATTTTTTTTGTAAAGTTGTCGATTTATGAATTTTAAAATAGACGTTTCGGCTTTCGCGAAAGTGATCGCTTTGGTTGCTCGATCGATCGCTGTTTATTACTCGTTTCGTGATCGTTTCGCGCGTAATTAGTGATAATCCGTCCGGGGAGACTAACATTATGCACGAAACGTAACTCTATTGCGGATAGGTTAGAAGCGGATGGGCGATCGCACGACGATCGCCCTAGCGACTTCGCAGTTATCTTTTTTTTTGTATTAACACAGAAATGCATGTATACTGTGTGTACAATGTTAACTTTACTGTCAATATACTCCAAAATTCTCTATTTTAGAATTCATAACTCGAAAGAAAATCAGCCTCCCCCGACGGAATTTCATTCATTAGAGTGTAACCAAAAACTTCCAGAAAAATAAATATAAATATCCATATTTGGGAAAAGTACTTAAACAGCAAAATTACTTCAATTTCTTCAAATTATAAAAATACTGATCGATCGTAAAAGCACAAAATTTGGATGCGTATGTACACTCTTTAAAAGATGTCCAATTTTCCGCTACATGAGTTAACTAAAAGCCTACTAACCCTTTTTGTTCTTGCGTTTTTAATTTAATCTTATCCAGTGAAGTTTTTAATAATATTGAAATATATCGACGTTGTATTCTGAACATGTGCGATTATAAATTTTACATGTTCTTAATAGATATGAGTTTTGTCGATCCTCTTTTTGTAAGTATTATTTTGAAAGAACAGCTACGAGTTTCTTGCTGGTTCTTCTCGCGGTTCAACTTGTTAGAACCAGAAAAAATAAATGAGAATTGAAATACATTTATAAAAAAGCGATACTGAGTTTTGATCTTTTAGCTAATCCAAATAGTATGTTTATTATTATTACGTCAAGTCATACGTGTGTATTTTGGAGTCCCAAAATTAAACGGGTTTCAAAGATAAATAAAAAGGGTACAATATTCGTTTCCCCTAAGGTTCAATAGCAAATAAATTATTACGTTTGTAATTACACTGAAAGATACTAATATTTTATCTTCTTTGTTTACCACACATATAAACCTGTTAGTGTTTAACCGTATTAAGTAAACACTAGGTTCACTTAATACGGCCTTTATACACATCGTTTTTCACTTAAATTACACAAAATGACGGTGTTTTTCGCTATAGCGTAATCCATCTACGTAAATAACGACAGACACATGAGTAAGCACTATCAACATAATAAACCACCGTTATTTGTGAAGCGATCGGAGAATAAAGAATCGAAATGAACCGAAAGAGATTTCATATATATCCATAAAATATTTCACACGTCAAAGGGGGGGGGAGTCACTGAAATGTGACACTGTGTGACGACGACCAGGGAGACGCAAAGGTTTTGCGTCTCATGTTAAAATTAAAAAAAATCTAAATTAATAAAAAGATGAAACTGCTGTTTCTTTTCTTTTTTTGGAATACATGTATAAAATTAAAAAAATTGTGACGTCACACCAAGGGGGAGCCCTCAAAAGTTATTGATGATTTTTGTAATGTTTTTGTATGCTTGAGTGCGGTAGAGTCTCTTGATGGAAAACAATTTAATGCACGCCAGACGTACTGGCGCCGATGTGCTGCCAATGTTAGCCGCGTACGTGTTCTCGCGCTACTTAAGCCCTTAACCTTATTAATTCAATATGTTACATAGAGTTAAGAAATCGAATGCTACTTTATTTTATTACATGTGACTAATTCAAAATTAGATTTGTTCTTTAATGAATTCATCTGGATCATCTCTGGTGTCGTCACTTAAGCCCTAGAGACAGGGTTGGGGGTTGCATTGTCAGGCTTTTTGGTGTCCGCCTTTGTGAAACGTCAGCCCTCACAAAAATGCATCACGCATTGCGCAAGAGTCGCAATAAGTGTTCATGCGTACAAAATCTAATCTAATTTTAAACATATCCATCCTTATGATAGATCCACATAATCGGACGCTTATTAAAGAATATCTAAGAGATTACTGAACAGTCATCTGCATATTACAACCGTGTTTTTTTTTAAATTATAATAACAATTTTATCTATATAGATATATTATTAACATAATTATCATCAGTGTTTCGTAATCTAATCTAGCTGTAAACAAATTATTCAAAAATTATCTTAAGAAAGTGCCCTTTCTCTTATAAGTTATAATAATAGCGATAACTTAGCGATTATCCGTGTACAATATTCGCTTATAGCGACGATTGCAATACACGCCTTATGAGATTTGATGAGACAAGTGTAAATACTCCGCGACTTTGGAATCTCGCATATATTTGTATGGTCTTGGCTGATATTGCAACTGACAAACTCATATTCATTGGAATGCATGCACCTACAACATCTTATCACGTGTACAAATAATATATGAAGCTGTTATTTATGATATTTCCATTTGAGGAACGCCTGTAATTTGTATAATGTCGGTCGAGGCCTTATTAGTTGTTGGGATTTGAGTCAATCGCTAGGTTAAGTAGCTCTTGCTGCGACTGGGTAATAGATTTTTTTAAGCCGCGAGATTCAACTAGCCATTAAAAAAATCAGCAAGTAAGTTGTTCAAATTCAAATTTTGTTTATGGGCCGTATAAGTGCGTTGTACGAGAATAATCCTACAACGTGTTTTCCTATAAAGTGGAATAAAGCCCACCGTGTAATAAAAAGGAATACTGCATTCGCATCATCATTGACATAAAATTGCTTGATACCACTTGTATCTCAAATAGAAACTGATTTCATTAAATGAAAGAAAACGACAACGTTTTCTTTCATTTAATGAAATCACTCTTACAATCAGAATCAATGTGAAAATCTCCTAAAAGACAACTTTTAGGAAGTTTCACATTTTCATGAAATATTTCGTTTAAATATTCAATGAAAGACCTTATAAAGTATTAACAATGCTTTTGTTGTTTTATGTAGAGCGTTTCCCGACTAGGCACGTACAGCTTTAAAGCCCATATTTACTAACCCATTCTATGGATACCATTCAATAGCAGCTTTATACGTATTTTGCCAGACGCTAGTTGAATTAATATTTTATTTGGAATAACCAATCCACAAAAAAATAAACAAAACCCATTCATTCTACTTTTCGAAGTTTAACTGGCCGATTGGCTTACTAGCCCATTGGTAGTGCCCTTATTGCTCCGAGTAGTGCCCTTAGTGCTCCGGGGTTGTGGGTTTAATTCCCGCCTCAAGTCTGGGTGTATAAGTATTTATTTGTATATTAAAAATAATATTTGTATGTCAGTCAGCGTTAGTCAGTGTTACTTATAACACAGGTATTTTTTACCTTCCTTGGGAACAGGCGGACATATATTTATATATGGCGGCCGTCATATACATACACGTATAGTCTGTATATTGTAATTAGAGGGAGCGCCATGCTTGTAGCCGAATTGGTCCGGCGCGTACCAGTACCTCTTTCTCACATGAGATCGGCGAATTGAAATAGGATCGAATCTGCAAGAATATAATATAAATTTGAAAGAGAAAGTCGTGACGTGTAACAACGGAGCCGTGCGGACTGCGACGTGTGAGACGAACCCAGTGCGAGGTATTAGCATTCAATAATCTGTAATCCCGACGGCAAGGAAAATGAAGGCTTATAATGGATTACACGCCGCTACCGCCTGATAACGATATTGCCCCTACTTACTCCTTTCTGGTTATTTATCTGAGATTTTTTGTGACGGTACTTTTCTTCTACCTACCGGTATAGTACCAGGGTCCTTCCTGCCTTGCCATCTGTACGCGGGAGGACCTGATGCGAGCCACAGAGGATGCTGCTCGCGTGGCTTAGTTATGCGCCATGGACACGACAAGAAGAAGAAGAAGCACCAGGGTCCGCTTAAATTGCAGAGGATGTGGCTGTGGATCGAGTTAAGAAGCCCGACTATCCTCTGACGTCATCCCCAGAACCCTCACACTCGTTAACATTAATCGGTACCCGCTGTTTTACGTGCCTTCCGAAACACTAAGATCGGATATTTGAAAACCAATGATAAAGTGTATCAACATCTGTAACCCGGTAGCGGTAAGAACTGCTTAACCTAGCGATGGCCTCAAATGCTGGTCACTGATTAAGCTACGACCTCCTCCAACTTTTTGTTACAAAACAAGATCTCTAAACGGCGGATAGATGGATGACCAAACACCATTTTTCGATTATCGGATCTCCACCGTGTTCCGGAAGATACTTAAAACAGTGGGTCCCGATTAATGTCACTGAATGATATTAGTCGTGAGATTGTAGAGATTGTGGGGAATTCGGGTATGACGTACGACGGCAGTTGGTCATCTTAACTCACCCCACAGCCACATCTTCTGCAATCTCAGCGAACAAGGGTACTAGACCGGGATGACGCTAGGAAAAAGATTGCTAATACCGTGGTTGGACAGAATCACGATGAAACCTTGAAAAGCCTTTAAGTCTTACAGATGCTGAGGATCCTATCCAAATGCATCGCGATATCTAGACCATAATTATTTGTTAGCCAGTCAAATACTGGAATGGTTTCCAAGATATTTTTTAAAATATTTCCTTCAGTCAGAGGCTTCCCACACATTATTCATGACTAGCAGTGGGACAATAGGTATTACAATCAGGCATTACTAATCTTTTCATTTTTGGAGTTCACTCCTTAAGAAACGATAAAGAGCCCGTGGTAAGAAAAAATATGGGTAGTGAAATCGAATGTGTTAGATGTTACGCGTTCCAGTGTTATGCTTTCCACTACTCTTATACTGAACGCATAGAGGAAAGCGAAAGATGGAGAAGTTGGGCAAATGTGGGCGTGAGCGATGGTGGGCGAAGGTGGGCTAAGTTGGGCGAAAGCGGGTTAAGAAGGAGTAAACTCCAGTCGGGCGTCGGAGCTAACAAGCAACATAGACAAATTTTTAATACTCAGGTTGATCACACGTACAACTGTGGGCCAACCGTATGCCCGATATATGTAGTCCAATCTAGATACCACCCTCCATTGCCACAATAACTTCGGTAACCCGTCAGCTGTCAACTGTCACTCAATCAGCGGCTTTACTCACCCCATTTCCACGACACTCTGTCCTCTTCTAACACCACAGATTAGAACAGCGCGGAAGATGTAAAAGTTTTGAATAATATAAGCGTGCGAAGTGGCGGTTATGTCGCGTTGTTTTGCTTTAGATTGCAAAGTAAATCTTTTAAAACTTGGGGGGAATAACAAATTTTGATTGCTTTGAAACAAAATCCAAATTTTCCTTATAACGTTTCGTCAATGCGTCTTTTTTTTAATTACAAGGGGCAATGCAGCAGGTGGTTCACCAAAGTGATTACAGACGCCTATAAACATCTGAACCATCAGAAGGCTCGCAGATGCGTTGCCGGCCTTTAAAGAAAGGTTTAGGCCACCAGGAAAAAATATACCGAGTCTACTGTACTTTTATTATATTATAAGTTATTGTTTCTTATACCTAATACTAGCGACCCACCCCATCTTCGCACAGGTATTTACATTATTGAAGTTTTCATACGGATCCCTACTTTTTTGAAAACATTATGTAGCCTATGTTCGTCAAGGATAATGTAGGATAATGAATTTTTCAAAACCGGTCGATTAATTTCTCCAGCCTGATCAATGCAAACAAACAATCAAATTTTTCCTTTTTATAATATTAGTATAGAAGTCCATATTGAAGGTCTTAGTCCGTTTTGAGCCTCAATAACTCATCGGTATAAGGTATGGACTGAAATCCGCAGGGTTCCCGGTTCAAACCCCACCGCCGTTGGGGTATTGTCGCACCCACACCTAATACAAGCTTTTAATTTAAGCTTAGTAGGAGGGTAAAAGGGAATATTAGACATACCTTTAGGTACTTTTTAAAGTATTCATAATATTCTTTAAAAAAAAAATAATAGTATTATTTTGGACCGTTTTTTAAAAGTGTAATATTCAAAAAATTTTGAAATTATGTCACTTTAATACTGAAAGTGCCATATAACAGGCATAGTGTTTATATATGCTTACACAAGTATACAATAAAATATTATTTTAAGCCACAAAAGCTTTCCAAGCAATACGTATCTCATTATCATCAGCTTTACAAATTAATCACCAAACAATGGGTTTTATAAACTAAGGGATGAGCTTGTATCACATTATAAAATTTAAACTAATTTAAACTCAACCTTATCTACATAGAAATAGGGTTTCATGTGCTGTACAACAGATACTTGGATGTACTTAATTACATCGTGATTATACAACATTGAGCTTTATTGCATTGAATTAAGGTGTATCTATAAATATGTGAAAGTATTTTATTAGACTTAAACACTATGATATCTATATTAATACTTTTATGCAGCGCTGCCAAAGAAATACGACTTTAATGCTATACACTTAAAGTTGAAATTTGCTTTTTTTTTAAGTTTCGCAGATTTGTGGTTAACATGGGGTCCGGCTAATCGCTTCTGGGAGCTTTCATTCTAAGCTCATCGGGTTACTAAAATAATGTTTATGTTTACCCAAAGCTTATTTTTGCCATAGGGTTGGAATTAAAAATACAAACCTATGGGATTTCTGTGACCCCATAATGGAAGTAGTGTTAAATCGCCCCACTGAACGTCAGCTAGACTTTTCGTAGAAATACCATGTTTATTAACTTGTATAACGAGTAATATTTTACAATATTTGTTGCATTATGTATTTACTTATATTTTATAATTACCTTTTTTGATGTAAGCTTGTGATATATTAGTTATCTTTTTTTTATATTACAAGGGGCAAACATCCCCACAGCTAGAAGGCTCGCAAATGCGTTGCCGGCGGAATGGCCGGAAATGCTTGTTAAAGAAGACCATAACTTTAATTTTTGACTCTTTCAGTGTATTGAGCAGAACGATTGTCACATTCGAAGTGACATTAAAAAAAAATCCAATGTCTACTCTATAATTCTTCCTAGCGTTATCCCGGTCTAGTACCAGGGTCCGCTTAAATTAAAAGAACATACTCATTCTCAAAGGCCGGCAATACATCTGCGGGCCCTCTAGTGTTTGTCCATGGGCGCCGGTAGTCACCCGAGTGAACGGCCTACCGGTTTGCCCCTTGTTATATATATAAAAAAGATTGCAGAGGATTTGACTATGGGGCGAGTTAAAATGGCCGATGGCCTTCTGATATCCCTAGAACCCCTACGATTTCTACAACCTCACGACTAATATCGTGATCGGGACCCACTGTACTATATCTTGCCTTCCGAAACACGAGAGATGGTGGAATATTATATATAAACTAGTGTTAGAATAGCTCACCCATCCATCATCCAGCCGCGGCAAGAACCACTTGACCTAGCGTTCGATCTTAATGACGATACTGATTAGACCACGAGCATTTCTACTCTACTCTCTATATGTAATGTCTACTCTAGTGTCCATGTGTTAAAAAAAGTTACGATCAAAACTGATCTAGGCAATGAATATATTCATTTTTATGGAATTTAATTATCAGTACTATGTTTTGCATTGTTTTTATGAAAATATAACATATTATTCACCAATAAAAATACATATTAAAATAGTTTTTTTCGAAAACGTCTCATAGCAAACTGAACTTCAAGAAAACAAAATGTCCTTTCAAAATTACGTAGAATTGACTCTATTTTTAAACATGCTATATTCAAAATACATTTGCTTTTAAAACCTATAAAAACTCCTTCACAGATATCTCTAATACTTTTGGTTTTATCATTCTTTAAATTAAGGAAGTTCCCGTGCCGCGCTCTGTATATTTAACCATTTCAGCAAGCATTATTTTTTTGACATTTTTATGAGCAAAACAGATTATTTTTTTTTGAAACACGAACGTCTATTCCTAAGGTAGACAACATAATGCCTGTGTTATAGGTAACAGACGCCTGTTATACACAAATTAGACACGATCATCGATGCATCCACCGAACAAAACTAATCTATACTAACAAATAAAGTTGGATAGTTTGTTTCTTTGTTTTCTAGAACGCGCTAATCTCAGGACCTACTAGTGCAAATTTGGAAAATTATTGCAGTGTTAGATAGCCCATTTATCGAGGAAGCCTATAGTATATAATCACACTAAAATAGAATCTGATTTTTTTAAAACTAATTTTACGCGGACGAAATAGAGGGCACAGCTAGAATTATATATTTTTTTAAAGAATATTAGGAATACTTTTTAGGTATGTCTAATATTCCCTTTTCCCCTCCTACTAAGCTGAAATTAAAAGCTTGTATTAGGAGCAATATTATTAAAAACTTCACTGGATAAGATTAAATTAAAAACGCAAGAACAAAAAGGGTTAGTAGGCTTTTAGTTAGCTCATGTAGCGGAAAATTGGACATCTTTTAAAGAGTGTACATACGCAGCCAAATTTTGTGCTTTTACGATCGACTAGTAATTTTATAATTTAAAGAAATTGAAGTAATTTTGCTGTTTGAGTACTATTCCCAAATATGGATATTTTTGTTTAGTTTTCTGGAAGTTTTTGGTTACACTCTAATGAGTGAAATTCCGTCGGGGGAGGCTGACTTTCTTTCGAGTTATGAATGCTAAAATAGGACATTTCGGAGTATATTGACAGTAATGTTATCATTATATACACTGTGTTAATACAAAAAAGATACCTGCGAAGTGGCTAGGGCGATCGTCGAGTGATTACCCGTCCGCTTCTAACAGATTTACGTTTCGCGCACAATGTTAGTCTCGTCGGACGAATTATCACTAATTCCGCGCAAAACGTAACTTTTTTTCTTTGTTTTAACACAGCGATGGATCGAGTAACCAAAGCGATCGCTTTCGCGAACGCCGAAACGCCCTATTTTAACATTCATAACAACTTGAACAAAAAAAATGTGAGCCTACCCCAACAGAATATAAGGGAAATTCTGTTGGGGTAGGCTCACATTTTTTTAAAAGTGCAAACTACAACTCCGAGAAGAAAAAACAATAACATGCATTTATGGGAATATTACTCAAACTGCATAATTACCGAAATTGACATAAATGTCTCAAATAATATAATGGAATTTAACAAAAATTGAAAAAAAAAACCAAGAAAATGTTTTTCGAGAGTTAAAAAATATTTATATATATATTTTTAGAAAATTATTTAATAGAAATCTACAATGTGTGCTGTGAAGGACTTAACATAAAATATATTTAATGCTTTTCGTCAAAAAATCACTCACAAAAAGCGATCAAGTTTCTACTGTGGTGGCTGCCAAACCGCTGTAATAAGATCCTCACTGGTAGGGTTACCACTGTTTAAGAGGAGTCGGGAAGCTATTTCCTATGTTTCAGGTAGAGGTATTCATAAATACTGGTGGTTAGTTATATCTACACAAACAAAAATTATTATTTTGTCTATTGTGTTGAATTGACATTAAAAATATTGTCTAATCATGACTATCCGACTAAAAAAAGATGTTGTTCATTTTTGATTAACCGACTAAAAAAAAACAATCAAAAAACCTTTACCTCTTTATAACATTTTAAAACTTAGGGTAGGTTAAAAAATATTATAAAGAAATAAAGTTTTTTTTGAATGTTCCAGTTACTATACGGTTTACTAATGCGATTTTGAAAATTCTTTATAAAGGTATTTATGTGTGGTATAGGCTCCTTTTTCGTTTTTATAGAGAGCGTAAAGTCCAAAAATGCACGCCCGTCCAAAGTATTTACCTCTACACAAAATAGCGTGTAGACGCAAATACGCAAGCTCGTCACTATTATTCTGTTTTAGTGCATGGTTGAGTTAGAGTTTAGTATAAAAACACTGCACATTGGCAAGCAAGCGTTACAATGTGTGTAATAGTGGAGGGGCGTACGTTTTTAGACTAAAATATATTATTCACTTGCACCCGTGCAAAGCAAGGGCAGCTGGCAAGTAAATATATATAATAATAAAGTCAAAAACAATTAAGCAAACTTTGTTTTTACTTAAATTTTATAAAATTTAACATGTTCTTAAACTATACAAACTAGTTAATATAATAATATTGATTGAGGAAAAATCCATTCAAAACAAGAAGGTTGCTTAACCTACCTATGATTTCGTGTTACACTTAACACGAAAACCTTTCGCTTTTATATATACCTACTTATAGATGACTACTATATATTTCTGTAGACTTCTTAGAATTTTATTTGGATGAATCGTTTTTTTTTCTCTTCAAGGTTGTTTTTGTGCTAAGACTGGGCGCAGTGGTAACCCAGCGGAGTTTGATTTTGAACCAAGCCTTTTTTTTTCGTCTTTCTAGTTACACAATTTCCACCTCAGACTAAATGCTCGTACCATTTTAAAGTAGCGTATAATGTTGTATTCTTTCTTTTCGTTCACTCTTCATTTCTTATTATTCTTCTAATTCCCTGTACAAAATCCAGGTTCGTCTTCGGGGCAGCCATTTCCGCATAATTCATAAGCTTTAAAAACAGCATTTTATGTATTTTATTGTATAAAATAGCATGTATTTTTTACTGAAATAATTATATAGTTTAAATTGTCAGCTATGCTGTCTAAAAGGAGTCATGAAAGACCTAGATGTAATGAGATAAAAATCGGCTTATCTCACCGATAAGTCAATCGAGAACGTTATCGAGTATCCGAGTTACGCATCACATTTATCTGAGATAACAAAGTTATCCAAAGGACGTCCATCTAGAATCATCTTTGTAATGCTTTTTCAACCTACTTCGATAAAGGAGAAGGTTCTCAATTAGACTGTATTTTTTATGTTTGTTACTTCAGAACCTCCGACTGGATGAAGCGATCTTCATGATTGTTTTTTTTATTTTAAAGCTGGTGCTTCCCGAACGTCCTATTCCAATATGATCCAGTTCTAACAATTTAAAGAGTTTTTTGTTTAATTAAATGCACGTAATTCTATATAAAATTTAGTTGAAAACAAAACAAAAGAGCATTTAATTTGGACTTTATGTATTCACGAACTTAAAAAAAAACAAATGACATTATTATCATTTACTTAAGTATTTTTTTTTTTGGAACCTTGATATATTATTTATCGTCAAATCTTCACTTCACTTCACACTTCACAAATCTTTACTAATTAACAATTTATCCGTGTGAAATTTTAAAACTGCTGCAAAATTTAAAAGGAAGCTTTGTTCCGTATTCGTTTCAAAAATATAGGTTATAATAAACTTCTGGCGAACTGAAACGTGACTGTAGCTCAACCACGAATTTGTCTCGCGGAACTCGGTAAAATATTTTTCTAAGCGCAATGATATAGCGCTATAGTGCTGCCGTGATATTCACATACTCATTTTTATGTTCCGCCTGAGCAGAGCGTTCAAGAGAGAGGTCGTAACGAGCGATAAAAAGCCACAATCGGCCAAAGCGGTCGGAGTTATCCCATAAAATTATCGTTCGTAAACCGACTTTACAGGCAACCAATTTTTTTAACAAGAATTTAGTGCTAAGGAACTAGAGTCCAATCAAAATTGGAAGTGAGTACGTCACTGCCTTAAAACGACGTGCTTATCTAGGAGTGATCACCTAAAACCGGTCGCTATCTACCGTCGAAGTTGAATTATAAAATACGTCTTTTTGGGCTCCGTAGTACTAAAAGGAACCCTCATAATTTCTCTCTGTCCGTTTGCCTGTCTGTCTGTCTGCCCGTAAGGTGGACTCCCCCTAGCATTTCCAACTTTAGAAGTTATTTAATAAACACGTTTATAGAGTGTCAGAAACGGAACCCTTCTATGGGTATCTTGACACGCTCTTGGCCATTTTTATTAAACCTATCGTTTGTTCATTGATGGTTCACAATGTTAACTAATTTGGAATATAAAACTGTCAAACGAAACAAAACTGTCCTGATGCTCTCGGGATATACAAATCAGGATTTCAATTTGCTTTTTATTTTATGTGTTGTTTACTGGAAATCCCAATTCAGTGACATGAAAGTGATTTGGAGCAAATAAGCGGATCACGAGCCATTTCTATAGTCAAGGGCATCTGTCTGTTTTATTTTACCGATACGATGCTCTTGACGGACGTCTGTTCCTAAGGTAGACAACTTAATGCCTGTGTTATAGGTAACAGCCGCCTGTTATACGCAAATATATATATGAATACATACATATGGATAATACACCCAGACTCGAGGCAGGAATCGAACCTACGACCCCAGAACAGAAGGCAGGGTCACTGCCCACTGCGTCAACGGGCCAGTCAATGGATACTACAAAGTCCCTTGTTGGGGCATCACACTAATACTTTAAGTTTAACTTAGTTAGTTTCTTAAGTTTAATCTTGTTTGTTTAATATAAGATGTTATTTTTACAATGGTTCCCACGCGCCCTGCACTGAGAAGAGCTCGCAACAAACTCAGTCGAGTAACTTTTTATCACCATTTCACAATAATTCAGACACTGTAAGAGGAATTTACTGCCAACCTTTTTCATCATTCAAATAATCCTTTACATTATAAAAGGATTTTTGAATGAGCTTACCCTTAATGACAGTTTTAAATTTATTTAAGGACATCTCTCGAATATTACATGGAAGTTTTTTTATAAAAGCGAACACAGTTACACATAAATGTGGACTCGATTTAACGCCGTGTTTTTGTTATTTTTTTGTAGTGTGATATAACAAATATATATATATATTTCATTTCATAATATAATATAGATTTTCCGATTTGTATTACTACGTCTATGCGAAGCCTCTTATACCATACAAACTTGGCCATGACCTCACACAGCCACAAAGCTGTCATTTTGAAGATATATAACACAAATGTGAAGAGTTCTCGCTGTGACACGCGGTATTCGTCTTTGTGCTAACAATGTCAAACTAGTAACAAGGTCGAAAAGTGGAGTTCTGAAGCCACTGAAACTTATATCAATCGGATATTAAATAAATAAATATATACAGGACTATATGACACACGGACGTCTGTTCCTAAGGTAGACAACTTAATGCCAGTGT
>JANCMC010006968.1:0-10846 GCA_024363005.1 Charaxes varanes
GTAGCAAGTGGGTATAAATTGAGTTTTTACTTTGATAGACAAGATGTTCTTAGATCTTAACAGTGAGTGTATGGTAGCATATAGTTTACGCGATATGTGATTTACATACGCAGACCAGCTAAGAGTTTGATTTAAGATCACGACGAGATCTTTGACTGTAGACGAGAAGGTTATTATGCTTCCATATTAATAGATTACTGTATATATGTTGGATTATATACTATACTTGCTTAAGTCATATTAACATACAGATATATAAGTAATTGCCTACGATTTCGCTCATGTTTCGAAATCTCTAGATATGAAGTTTCTTCTTTGCAAGGTGAATTTTCCTTAATCTTACCACTTCCAATTTACTCTCTTATCATTGTCACTACAATTTGTTTATTATAAAACTAGCGGACCCTGCAGACGATGTCCTGCCCAAATGTGGACTTATTTCATAAATCAAATGATAGCGCCATCTATTGGATGGTCAACACCACCGAACACCCGCCGCCGCAGCCCGCTCTGCCCCGTATTTTCAATCTTTCATATCTTCTAAGATATTCATTTTAATGATATTCTGTAAAGAGCAGTTTCGGTCTGCATAAGATGTACAAAATATCTAGCGTATTTAAATGGATAAGGATTAATACAGTATTCTTTAAAATAGCTTCATAAATAGTTCATTGTATTTTTGTATTATGTTAAAGATAAAATTGGTTTCTGTGGGCAATTCTTAGGAGATTAGACATATGTCATTGCGGACTTTATTATAAATCTTATTTAGACGTACGATTCCGTAGTACATTATTTTGTTCTATCTCGTAAGGTTAAGCCAGCGCATGCGACGAAAGCGAAAAAAATGTGTTTATTAACGACAGTTTTTATTTGCTTCTACAGAAAAGGAAACTCTTACCCAAGCGGCAAATGAGCTAAGAAAGAGCATCAAACCGATGTATTTAGGACTAGCTGGAATACCCCGACGTTACTCTGATTATCCAGATAGTTTTTTATCTTGAAATATTATTTCATCCACAGGGTTACCACAACTAAGAAATTTATTTAATTACTGTGCATTAATCGGATGTGAAGTATAATAAAATCAAATAACAAAATCGTGTTCTATTCTTATAAATATATTAATTTAATTTATTTAGTAGTTAGTACTTTTACTTTAATAAAGAAAACATTTTAGTGATATTAACATTTCCAATTATTCTATTGATTTCATTAATAAATTTATAGCTTTAGGTGGTGCCCCCTCTAAGATTTCCAAACCATTAGATATAAGGACTTGAAAATTTTACATGTTGACAGGACATGCTAGAAACTTATTAGAAGAATTATTTTGAGCGTAATCGGACAACAACTTTGAAGCTATTTAATAAATACCTTCGTCACGTATCACATACAGATCCCTTCTATATAAACTTCTCTTGATATCCTCTTGGCCTTCTTATGTACCTAATAAGAGATGCATGGCTTACTAATTACATAAAGACACAATTACAAAGTCTGTTCAAAATGTTTTTAATCGTTCGTAAAGTATGGGCGATTTTTATTTAGTTAAATGATTATTTTTTATTTAATAATTTAGGAGAAACTTAGAGAATTTTTAGAGTTAACAACCCTAACGTAAATATGGAGCAAAAGACGTGTTCAAAGAGTCACTTTTTTAGTACAATAGTTGGGCAGGTAAATGTTATGACATTGTTGTACATAACATTGTATTCACAAAAGGGTTCATCAAATGCCAAAAATAAATGCGATAAATAATAATAATGCGATCTTGTATATTTCATATCAAAAAACAAATGATCACATTTTTTTTAACAAATTAATCATTTTAATTATTATTCAAATGTACAACTTGTAAAAGTATATTATTTCAAATAAATACACAATCTTCTTTATTGGTTGCTATTGATATCAACTGCAGTTTTTAAATAGAATTTAAACGTTACAATTTTGGCTCTTAATTGTGTAGGTACCATAGAAATCTCTATAAGTATGTAAAAGCGAAAGATCACCTAAGACGAAATCTTAAAAACCGGGACGTACAATCATGAAATTTGGCAGGGAAGTTAAGCTAGATATATATAAAAAAAAAACAGAGGTCAAAAGATGTATCTATCATGCCACATTACAACGCCACCCATCTAGCGCAACGTTTAACTGTTTCAGATCCAAAATACATATGTACATCACAGAAGGTAATCCATCAATGTAATTTGTATAGATCTCGATAAGATACTCGCACATACACACCTGCAAATCTCTCGGCTTGATCGAACGAATTGTTTTGGAAACTAAGACGGATCGGGTTTCCAAAACAATTCGGCGTAGTGTACTCAGGGGTTTATCATTTGTTGCCTTAACAAACGAAGATGCTTTGAAACAGTGGGGTTTACGCAATGTCGTTTCACTTAACATTAACATGTAATGTAGTTAATGTCAAATGAAACGACGAGTTAGTATAGATACGGAAAAGAACGTGGAACGTAAACGAATAATTAAATTTAACTATTCTTCAATCTCTATACGTATTATAAATTAAAAGTTTGTATGCTTGGAATATTAAGTATCAGGTACTCTATTAAAAAGAGAAACAGAATTGAACGGGTCGGAATAAATGAATACGTAGGATACAATTGATCCCGGTAAATACGTCCGGTTCTTGTTCCGGTTACAGCTAATTCACCGCCACCTGTTACGTTACTAAATGTGCTACAAAAAACTTTAAATTAGCACTACAGTTTTTGTTTATGATCTAAACTAATGCCAAAGAAAAATTGCAACAGTTCGCGAGTGGGATTTTTAGTACCAGCCGACGTAATTTAGTATCTAATTCATGTCATCGTGTCTATAGTGTAATCAAAAGACAAAATTATACCAGCGCGTCATCGAGCTACCTACGTATCTACTTTGAAATTCAATACAGCGTGAAACTATTTGATGCCGGCGCGCTATTCGATTATTTTTTGGAGACAGTGCTATTTCAGGTTCATTATTGTGACGTTTTCGTGAAGTGAGCGAAAAGAAATGTACGAGTAATGTTCATTTTATCTTTCATAACTTTTTTTTAATTTTAATATTTATTATTGGCATACAAACACACACACTCTCACACACACACATACACACGTGAATATGCACACATTTCCAGTGGGAAAGCTATTTTTATGCATCTTTTGTATGTATATTATTTGGAAGAAGGGAAAAGAGGCCTCAGTTATTACAAACCGTATACTACAGAAGAATCTGAACAAAAATATCTTTTTGTGTGGTTGTGTATAGGAATGTGCTATTATGATCGCCTGTATAGTCAACCTTACTTCTTATTTGTATTCATTCGTCTTACATTATCTACGATGGCCACTTATTCAATTCGCTATGAATCGACGCAACTTGACATGCGGGCTTCGAATGATACGGGAAAATGATTGAGAAGATCACGTGGACACTTCAGCACTCAAGTAGAGATTTATCATCTCGTCTGTACATGGAATATTTATGCATTTCAAATATTTATCTCCAGCGGGCACAGATAAGATTTATTACACACAAGTACAATAACAGAGGAGAAAATATGTGTAATGAATTGCATGTTGTGTAATGCTCAGATTAAGTACCAGACTTTCCTAACTTCTGATGACAGGCTGACTGTTTTAAAAGAAACGTCGAAGGCAGGTAATTTGAAATAGAAGAGAGATAGAAAATATTGTAGGTAATCTCTCAATGGATGCTGGACTGATACAGTTCAATTTGAAAATAACCTTCGCTCTACAGACTCTACAGAAAATGGCAGCCAAAAAATACATTTTTTTTTGTACAAAACAGGGGCAATTGGTTTATCTGAATGACTACCGACATATACAGATAACTACAACTCCAGGGGCTCGTAGACGCTTTACCGGCCTTTCAGGAATCAGTGAAGGGAATTACTATTGGCAAAGTGTTGAGTACTAGTAAGTAGAACTTTGCATGAACTCTTCGGGGAGTTAAAAAATAGCTTAGGTATTACGCGAATTACTAGGAAATTTCAATAGACTACTTTGAGGTGGAGCTTGCGTGTTTGGTTTTAACGTTAGATACATTAAAATGTATAACCATATACATTTTAATGTATATAAACACTCATTCTACCTTCTACCAAGAAGAATGAGTGTTTATACTTGACATTCATATGTAAACATCTAACCAGCAGTCGATTAAACGCCGTAGATTTAAAATCTTGATTGTCCTTGGTTTGATTTCAAAAGTATAACTTTTGCGACGAATGTCAATCACATCGGAGTTATTAAATGACAAATTATTTGTCACTTGTGAATTTTAATGTTCGATGTCGTAAATTAGCGATGCAATGACTTCAGCGGACGCCAAGGTCATCTTTATGTTGGTAATGACCAACTGTTTTCAATCACACGCAGCACGATACTCGCCCCTTATTTATCATGTACATATTTACGCTCATTTAAATGCCATTTTGTACCTTATTGAAATAGCAAAAAACAGCAAATTCGCGTGTTATTCGTTTGCAGTCTGATTGATTGATAACCAGCTCGATAGCAGACAGCTTTTAGGCAGCGACAAGTTCGGGTCAAACGATGTTTATCTATTCAAAGGAAAGACCTTCACTTATTAAACTTGGCGGTTTTGACCTTGGAGTATGAGAAAACAAATTTGATAAATATAAAGAAAGCGATGATTATTTATACCATTGACAGAATCACGCGTTACTTATGAAATATCAAAGGCAAGCAGTAAATATAGTTAAGAAAATTCCTGCGTAACAACAGAAACACAATAGTTAAAATAATTATTTGGATAGGAAACGCTCACTTATAAAATGCTCCAGTCCTGTAGAAGGAATTAATTTAGAATACAAATTACTACATTTTAATTTTATTTCTATAAATAATTCATAAATTTAATGAATTAATAAAATTGTGTAACAACAAAGTTATTAGTTATTCCAACAAAGATATTTATAATAGTTGCCACATCAGTTATATTCGAATGCAAATCATAACATTTCCGTACACACAAAATAATTTCTGCATCTACAGCGAGTTGCGTAAACATCGTAAATGCTTTGTAATTGTAAATTACTAGATTTTAGATATCGACTTATTTACATTTTAAGACTCCTACAGAGAAATACTATGAATGTATTGACTTTACAGACGACACCAGGATATACATATGTATATGCTACCTGTATTCAGAGTTTATTAACATACAAATTCAAACTTTTTTCCTCTCGCTGCGGAGTGAGTGGAATTACCATGAAAATCTTTTAATAAAATATCATCATGACAACGATAGTTTTTTGCATTCTATCAAAAAGTAATTAAGTTTAATAGATCCAATTAAACTTAAAAGAATTGCATAAACAGGATCCCCTAGTACATACATAAATAGGAAACTATTTAAATTCTTTCCGAAGAAATATCGATACCTCTTTTTATTCGTATGCAATAAAATAAAATGGCGAATGTGCGACCTGTACTCGTTCTCAACCAGTTCTGTTCGCCATCCTCTCGAGATGCCAGATGCATGTTGGATCGCGAAAATGCGATTTTACAGAACTAACTTGGTCTGCGCAGGTGAGCGGGAGCTCTTTTATGGCATCGTGGAAAAAAACGACAGCTGCTCGATCCCATATTAGTGCACAAGCAGCGAAAGGTGTCGTAAGTCGCGGACGAACAACTAAGTCCAGTGAATACCATAGAATGCCCAACGGGTAAATTAATTTTCTCAACGCTACGTCTTTGTTCATTAGTTGGCGTGTTTAACCTGTTGCTTTAGCGATAAATCCTTATAGAGAAATATATAAATCAGCGGTGACGGGCAATTAATTAAAATTCCATTAAACACTTTTTCCAACAACAGTGGGAAAACGAGGAAAAATGCATTTCCTTCGATTGGTCTCATCCGGTTGTATGCGTTCTTGCATCGTTGCGTCAAATGGAAAAGCTATTTGATAGATCTAGTTTTGTACGGATGCGATAAATAGGTGTATTAGCGACCACCTTTTAAAGTAGCTTCTATTAGATAGACAAGTTCTGCATTGAACATATTATGTAGACAAGAAAGTTACATAAATTGAATACGCTTTTGATCGAATTGTAGTGCAAATCCGGTTTTATTGCTCAGAAAAAACATCATATTTGGTGGGTTGATTGGAGATAGTATACACATTTTGATTCTCACATGCTGTTGCCAATCCCTTAGACAACTCTTACTTCATTCCTAGAAACTGAAATGATACACTGTTCTAAGACGTCAAGATGTTTTATGCTCTAACAACATAAATCCATGTTATGTGCGTTCGTGTCGGCGAACGCTTACTATGTGCGTTGTAAGAAGCGCCCGCGTCGGAACTCGTTTGAAATGGCCATCCTTAGTTATTTAGCTGTGTACCACTACCTACTAGCTTCCGAGGATGCCCCGTTATGGCGGAGCGATAGTGGGTTAATTAATGAATAATGGAAATATTTCACTAGTTTCTCTGTCTGCACACTGTTGACAGCGCGATGTGCGCCACGGAAGCGTAGATCGGTGATTTAGATATGCGCCTTGCCGCACTCCGAAAACATCAAAATAAATGCATTATTAGTAGATAATACGAGGAATACTTTTACAAAGTAAGAGTAAAGTATATGAGACCTATTCATGGTAGGTGTGATATATACAAATACATCGTAATGATATTTAGTGTAATTGTATCTCACGAGTGATAACAACACTGAGCACAATGCGCTTAGATAGCTGTTACCCAGTCCGCGGTTTAAATACGACTGCCCCTTTACCTGTGTGTTCCTCTATTGTATAGTATATATAGTCTTATCAACAACTACCGTCTTTTACGTATACACTACGGTAGGCTTAATCTCCTCGTTTCCATCAACTAAAGGTTTAGTTCGTTCTGTACCCGTTAAACTAGAGAGAATATAAGTCACCCACTTTTTATATTTGTGTCCATGTTGCTTAAAGTATGTAAACTTGTGCATGCATAGCGATAGTTTGTATTTCGTAGGGCATAATATTCAGTCGAGGATCCTGAAGAAAGTCTCGGTTAACAGGTATGAAATGTAAGCGTGTGGCAAAACACACGGTTCCGTAATCTACAATTACGAAATCGTGCTAAAACAATTAAAATATAAAGGGACCGAAGCCGCGGGTGAAATCTAGTTCAATAATATTATCACATTATGCTTATTCAAACAACATCCATATATAATTATTAGATAACGAGATGTGGGTTGATATTATAATTAGTTTCTAATAAAACTAAAGTCAACGAACTCTTGCGAAGATAACGTTTCAATTCTATGTAGATCTATTTATATCAGAATGAGGTTATAGAAAAACTACTTGGCTTTTTTGCCTTTTAAATATAATCCTAAAATTTATAACAAGTCAGTCATTCAGAGAAATATTTAAACATTTTGTATGCTTTAACGTGTCGCATGCTTAATCGGAAACAGACCAATTACGTTTTAAGTCTAAAGTGAGGAAATGAAACAGGCAATCACATCTCAACACTGAGATGCAGCAATTTTTGTCTATTCCACAAAAAAATTATTTTAGTTTGTCCTTTTGTCTTTTTACAAACCAGTAATAAAATATAATTATATTATTTAAATACATAATTAGTTACTATATCACCGTTTTTATCGAATTATATGCGGAATTCAGCTTTTTTGGGTTAGGTCACTTTATAAATAAGCGTGCGATGTAGCCCAATGGACGTTTCCTTGCTTAGTAAGAAAGTTAATCAGTTATAAATATTTTAATACAACCTATAACTTTATATTCCAATAAAGAGACGCTCGTCCTTTTACCATTAGAAAATTTTATGGGATTACGGTTGATGAAGTTTTTTATGTCGTTTGTGTAGTGCGTACTCACTCCTTTACAGTTATTTGTATCAATAAATAAAAAAATGTGTATCTGTTACACTTTAACAACAGTTAAGAATGCACTCGGTGTATTTAAGTGGCTACAATATAAAGATCAAACCATCTTAAGCTTCGAGGAAATGCTTTACCGTTTTATGTGTTTCATGGTTTTATCTCCCGTCTAGAATATACGGATAATCCTCCTTAGATGTGGTTTGATGAGTCTGACCACGGAACATAGATATTTCTGGAAGTGGTAAACCGCAAAATTTGCTCCTGGCATGATTATGTAGATATAAATGCATTTGTTTCGAAATCTGCTGTTAATAGATTTAACTAATTATAGCACACATGTTAAGGTCTTTTATTTGTTTTACGTTCATTTTAATTTGTCTTAGTTAACTATCGAATTAGGTTAAACCTGCTAAGATACATGGTAAATAAATAATATTAAATAATTTCAGACTTTAGTTGTAAGTAGGATTGTTAACATCATAGTTGAAACTAATCGTTACGAAATATCCCATTTTTAGGGTTCCGTAGTTATACAAAGGACCCTTCTAGTTTCGCTCTGTTCGTCCGTTTGTCCGACCGTAAGGTGGGGACCACACTAGAATTCCCAAACTATTAGATGTAGAGACTTGAAATTTGTCATGTCGACGGAACCTGCTTAAAACTCATTAGGAAAATTATTTTAAGCGAAAGTAGACAACAACTTTAGAAGTTATTTAACAAATACCTTTATCGCATAGCAGATACGGAACCCTTCTATATAAGCGTGTCCTAACACACTCTTGGCCACATTTTATACAACCACCAACAACTACTATCTTTATTTTATTTTGTATCTAAAAATAAAAAAGGAAATAATAACGGACCACAATTTAAACACATATATAAAAGACCAAAATCAGTTTTTAATATTACGACACGATTGAGTAATAGGCCTCTTACTTTTTTATTCTTTAACGCATTTGTCCTGCGTCATGGGACTCTTGTGAGTCGTTACGTCAGGGTAGGGATATTATGATAACTGCACCATTAAGCCTGCACCACCTAAAGCGACAGGCATTTAAATGCCGTGACATTTAACCATATCTAGTTCACGCCACGATATTATTACCTTCATCTATCTTCCATACTTCAGACTGTCATAATATTTTAAGAGGGTTATGTTAAGTTTGGGGCGGAGATATGTATATATAAACTGTTAATGTTTTCCTATTTTTTTTTAATCGTCTCATCATCACTTCATAGTTTTTGAAAGAGCGAAAATACCAAGAATATTAGATTTAGCTCATTCGGATTAATTTTGTATTCATGCATAGTATAAAATCAAACATTTCCTTTTACACAAAGATTGTTATATAAAAGCATAAAATTTATTAATATTTATTTAACCTTTTAAACATCAATCTAAAATAAACATGTTGCCGAAGACTTGTCGAGAATACGTACATTGTTCGCCGTAAAAATTTGTATTCTATTTAAATTTAAGGTCTCTGCGACTCCATTTAAGGCGCTACGTTCTCTCCTTTTGGGAGTCATCTTCGTCAGGCCGCATTCCGTGAGCCATCGGCCAATTACTCAGGATGGAGACACCGAAAGGTTTTTGTCCCAGCTCGACCGTTATTCGATGTCTTCCACAGTCGTTACGAACCTGTTCCTATGACCAAAAATGGAACCTCGTGTCCCGATTTTCTAGCCTGACCGTGTGTTCTCCTTTTTTCGGCCCTACACACTCTCGAATATATCGATGTCACAAACGTAGCAACAAGTAAAGATTTACGTGACTTATTTATTATACGACAATGTACCAATTTAACTCATATAAACATATATATTACAACATTCTTGAATATCATTACATTTAAAAATCCTTGACGATTTTTATAATTAAAAACATAATTTTGTGCCCATACGACCTGTGCCGTGAATTTTGTTAAGGGAGATTAAGATCCCTTTAAAAAGGCTTGAGCTTTCGCGAAATTAATATATAACTTTATGTGAATAGGTAATCGTTTTCTTGAGATAATTATTTTAACATATATAAAAATCCATTGTCACTATGTATTGGTGAACTCTTTACTAAGTTAACGGATATCCATGAAAGTTGGTATTTATGTAAAATTTGTTTCAACTTGATAGATTGGATGGTTTTTATTTTAATTTAAATTACTGATGTAACGAGCAACAGCTAGTTGTTTTATATAATTATTAATATTAAGTCTGCCAAGGAAGAATGTTTAGAAAATTTGTATAAATTATTTGAGATTACGCAATAAGCTATTATATTCGTATTTAACAATATTATATTATTTTGGTCTCGAACATACTATTCGTGTCAACACAACAGATAAACATTCACGTGTATCAATTTGTAAATTCGAATGGAGTTTGTTTCGCGGCGTGCTCGGAATTGTCACCACCATCTCCGAGTTTACCGATAATCGACCTCTTAACCAATATTTGCACACATAAAAACACTAAATTAAATCTCCCAAAAATCAATGAGTACCGAGAAGAAACGTGTTCGTAAACAGATTAATTGGATGTCGCTGACACCAAAATGAGTTTGACCGATCTGGAGTTACTTTTTAATATCTAGTAGTCGACCTGAATTAAATACTAGTTGCTCCAAAATCATTACCAGTCTGACTCAAGAAAAGAGTATACTGATTTCTCAAAGGCCGGCAACGCATCTGCAAGCCGTCTGGTGTTGAAGTTGTCCATGGGCGTCGGTAGTCACTTAGGTGAACCGCCAGCCCGTTGGCCTCCTTGTTTTATATTAAAAAAAAACTCATGTGCACTTATAGACCTGACAAGGATATTCCAAACTATTAATTGAGTACGCACGAATCTGCGCTACAGACTAATAACAAGTCAGAAACCTATAACCAACGAGCATTGGCTGACAAACGAACCGCATTTGAAGTTGATCATGTTTGGCGTGC
>JANCMC010006971.1:0-14243 GCA_024363005.1 Charaxes varanes
TATTAAGCGTTCCCAAAGAGCACAAAAGATCCAACAGGGTCGAGGTGCATCCGCCATGCGGGCCCCCACCAAATATACCGTAACATAGCGTTCCTAAAAGCGAAATTCAAGATATTAATTGTATTGATTATTTTGTAATTCGGTAACGTGTCGGTAGTAGTATCATAGTGTGAAACTCAGAAGTGCATCTTTTTTATGTTATAAGGGGAAAACTACCGACGCTCATAGACATCTACTTAACCAAGAGGCTAGCAGAAGCGTTGCCGGCCTTTAATGACGAGTTTAAGCCACTGATAAGTCTCGCAAACAGAACGAAATGCAATAACAATACTATCAATTGAGGTGACAGCTTTGCCGCCATTACACGCCGATCTTATGTGAGAAAGAGGCACTGGTATTCGGACATGCTGAACCAATTCGGCTGCAGATGAAAAGGAATACAAGCGTGGTGCTTCCTCTAATTAGAAAGACAGGAGTAAAGAAAGGGATGAAGTTAAAGGATGTAAAGGTAGATGGAGAGGAGAGACAGGATACGGATACTACTGTCACGGACGATGTAAGTGAATTGACAATAGCAGCTAGGGTAGTCTGGGGTCGCTTACCCGTAGTCGATTTGACCAGTTAACGGGAAGATAAAGAGGAAGATCTGGACCTGGACTTAGCGAATCTACCGTTCCTGTGTCGCTATGACACTCTGAATTGCATTACTCTTTGCGATTATTTTGAATATATCAAAAATATTAACAATAATAAATCGATGATAAAGATTACAATAACAGTTGTGTGAATAAAATATTGCTGTAAAGTTAAATAATGTCGTAATAGTAAAATAATATATTGAAATTAATACAATATCGTGAAAATCTGATCATTTAGAGTTCAACAACTATAAAGAGGTTTGCGTGACTATAACACATTTGCGTATTTAATTTGTTTAAATCATATGTCCATGGGCGCCGGTAGGCACTTCGGTGCCTGCTGCCTGCTCGTTTGCCCCCTTGTAACATAAAAAAAAAAAACAAAATAGTTTGTATAATTTGATTGCGTATTCCTTTAATTAAATTTTGTATTCTAATTTTTTTGTGTGTATTGGTCAATGAAGAAATGACCATTTTTACTTCTTAATGGTTACTTACGTTTAAGTATAACATATTTATTTAATTATATTTGCTTACTAGCTGTTTTCCGAGACTTTGTTCGCAAAAAATTGAAATTTCTAGTGCCCTTAAACCCTCTATTGAAAAATCCGTTCTTAGCATTTCTACAACTATGTACTACCTCCTTGCCAAATTTCATCTTTTTTAGAGATTTCGTGATAGGTGACCATTCGAAGAGGTCCGGGCCTAATCTGAAGTCGGCATTGGGGTCGATTGCTACGTTAAGCGGCTCTTGCTGCGGCCGGGTCACGGACGGGTGACCCGATATCCGCCTCCTCTGTGTTTTGGAAGGCACGTAAAACAGTGGGTACTGAGTAATGTATCTGTTTGATATTAGTCATGAGGTTGTAGAGATCGTGGCGATCCCGGGGATGACGTCAGACGGCCGTCAGTCTTAACTCACCCCATAACCACAACCTCTGCAGTCTAAGCGGACCCTGGTACTGACCAGGATAACACTAGGAAGAAGAAGAATAAGTGATAGATGACCATTCGCTTTTATACATAGATTAGTTGTTCCCGCAACTTCGTCCGCGTAAAATTAGGTGAAAACAATTAGCGTGATGATATATAGCCCTCCTCGATAAATGGGCTATCTAACACTGAAATAAATTTTCAAATCGGCCCAGCAGTTCCTGAGATTAGCGCGTTGAAGTAAACAAACAAACTCTTCAGCTTTATATATGTGTAAAGTGTATTGATTACAGATAATTATTACAGAAGATTTTACCCCCGCCCGTTGACGCTGTGAAGGTCACTCTGACCAACAGCATTACACGATCAGAAAAAAAAAAAAAAAAAAAATTAGATCCATTGAATTACATAACGGATTTTAATGCGGTTTTCATCAATAATCTGGGTAATTCAAGAGGAAAGTTCATGAGGAGGTTGTGGTCTAATCAGTGGTTGGCATTTGAGTCGGCTGCGGTTAAGTAGCTCTTGCTGCGACCAGGTGATAGTTAGGTGACCCATTCCAATTTCCACTGGTTTATACTTAATATCCGACCTCCACCGTGTTTCGGAAAGCAAGTAAAACAGTGACACCCGATTAATATTACTGAGTGATGTTAGTCGTAAGGTTGTGGATATCGTGGGGGTTTCGAGGATGACATCAGATGGAAATCGGTCATCTTAACTCGCTCCGCAGCCAAATCCTTTGAAATCTAAGCGGGCCCTGGTACTAGACCGGGATAATGCTAGGAAGGAAGATTTTTTCAAGAAGGTTTATATGAAAGCGAATGAATATAAATAAATCAAAATCTATGATGGACTTTTTATTGCCATAACCAATATCCCAATTTCAATCGATATTTACATATATATGTACTTATATAATAAGTACATGACTATTTGTGAATATCCCCTGAATGAAAAACAACAATTGATAAATAATTCATGTTTCTGCTTAATATTATGCAAAACAATAATATTTATCATAAAATTATCATAACTTATGTTTCGACAAAAAATCTCTTAAACATTTATTAACTATATCTGGTTCTTCCTGTTGCATAAAATGTGCGACACCATCAAGAACATTTATTTCAATATTCGTGTAGGATTCTTTCATAATGTCTAAAAGACCACGGCATAGATACGCTTCGTTACTGCCATGTGCTGCGAGAAATGGAACGTTTTCATCGTGACGTTTATCCGACCACGTGTAGCCAAAAAAATTGTACATCACCTATGATGTTCAATCGTAAAAATGGCAATGGACGGAAATGTTAAAGGTATTGTGGTTCCTAACGCCGCTATTGGTCTATTGTAGCGTCCAGTCCTAACATAATTCCTTAATGGAGGGAACGCTTTAATACCAGATATGTGTAATACTTATTATATTATTCTTCTTCCTTTATTGTTTCTTTTGCTATAGAAATACTAAGAAGAGTTCTACCATGAGAGGCTTTTCATAAGTATATAATTTTAAAGCATAATTGACTTACTCGTCATACACATCACGGGTTAAAAACAACAAGATTACTTGACAACAAAGTTAAAACAAAAGGGTACATCTTTTTCGATTAAAAATTAAGTAACTTATGTTCAATGAAATTAATAAACCGACGTCGAATCACTTTTACATGAACCCATCGAGTAAAAGCTCCGAACCAATCAAATATTTAAGTGCGCAAAGGTGAAAAAGCGGACTACGATATTACTTCCGGTTGTTACACCGTAGTGACGGTACCCGATACTTTTAACATCGATATATTTTATCGTATCAATGTCTACATTATTGAATTCAAAGCAATCTATTTACGTTGTTGTTGTGAGGAGATAGTGAATGTGTGGTTATCCTTTATACGGGACATAATTAATATTCTCAAGAGTCCTGGAAATCACATCGCTAGTAAACTCTTCAAAGTTCAAAAGTCTGGCCACTAAAGTATGGCGCACTTTAAACAACATATGAAAAGAAAGGAAAGCCGTTATTACAGACCTCCATACAAAGCAATATTAATAGCTTGTTGTTGGTTCTAAATATGATTTCTATTTTGTAACGCGGCAACCCTCGCACGGATTGCGCGCCATTTTGTTTACCATCTGTACTGCGTCAAATGACGTATTTACACACACAAATCTCAATATCAATCAACTATCTTGTCTATGGAGTTGCAGCATTACACCGATTTTCCCTCGTATTCATTCGCGGATTAAAGCAAAGTAGTTTAGCTTCTCATGCATTCTTAGAACCGTCACGATCTCTACAACCTTACGATTAATATCACTAAGTAACATTAATCGGGTACCAATGTTTTACGTGCCTTCCGAAACACCGAGGAGGTCAATTATCAAATATAAACTAGTGCTAGAATGGGTTGGGTCACCCATCTATCACACGGTCGCAGCCAGAGCAACTTAACTTAGCGATCGACTCAAATGTAAGTAAGTATAATCAGCTACAATAGCTTAAAGCCACTTGTAGCGGTTCCCAAGTTAAAGTTGTATAAATCCGTCATTCATGTAATTATTTTTAAAGTATTTTTGAAGCAAAAGTTTTTTTGGTCATTTTTTATGGATGGGATGGGTAAAGAAGCATTGAACTCGCGACACTGTTACCGTATTCGACACGTCTGATGATTCGTTTTCACTTCCGTAGGCACTCTCATAGTGCCACTGTGTTTTTGTGTTATTTATATATTGTACTTCTTATGTACTGTATTATTTTTTATTACTACCGTCAAAGAGGATGTAAAGAAACTGACTTCTGAACGACTGCACCAAAATTGATTATTTTTTTGTTGTGTTGTTTGTTGTTTGGACAAGTTTTCTATATTTAAAAATGTCTGTACCCTATAGGTAACTTTCGAAAATATCGGAAAAGGGAACGGCAACGGGAATATAATGGGAATAATATTACAGAATAATAATACAATGTAGTAAACAGTAAGTTTACAAGTTTGTAACAGTAATTTGTAAGTTTTACTGGCCCGTTGGCGCAGTGGGCAGTGACCCTGCCTTCCGCTCCGGGGGTCGTGGGTACGATTCCCACCTTGAGTCTGGGTGTATTATCTATATATATGTATTTATATATTTCTACAAAAAAATAATTTGAGTCCTTCATGAGCCAGACTTTGATATATCCGGCCGTGGTGCCGGTAAAGGCGTAGTCGTTGTCTATGTCCGTGGCGAAGGCCGACACGTAGTCTCCTGCCGTGTGGATGCCCTGAAAGGAGCCTTGGAGCCCCCCCGCCGGGTGGTCAGACCATGCCTGGATCTGTCCGTTCTCCAGACTCACCAGCAAGGACGCTGGAGAATATATCATGTATCTGTTGTCATCATGTATATTATGTAAGTGTTGTTATAATTCATACAAACATTGTTCTTAATGTTTATAAGCGTGGCGACGCGATGTCACGCTATTTGATAGAATGTGGCTATGCGTCGTCACGCTATTTGAAACGAATGTGGCGACGAGTCGTAATGCTGTTTTATAAGGAAGTGGCGACACATCGTCACGCTATCCGATAATTATGTGGCTTCGCGTCGTCACGCTACTTAATAAGGTGGCGATAAGTCTTCACGCTATTTGATAATGTGGCGACACGCCGTCATACTTTTAAAGATCTTCAACTCATCTGCCATGCCAACCTTCCAGTAGTGCAGATGTGTATGCATTTGCACCTAGTCGTATAAAACTCTAGCAACCAGCCCAGACTTCGCACGGTCCTCTTCATAAACCTCTTGAGAAAAGCCGTATTAAAATACGTTGCATATAGGATTTGAAACATAGTCGCTTTACATCAGAGACTATTTTAGACTGTATAAAGAAGATGATCGTGATAATGTAAAGGAAGGTCCGTGCCCAGCCGTGGGCTATGGAAGAAGGTGGACACTCACCCACGTGCATGGCGCAGGGCCTCGTGGTGAGGAAGATCATGGCATGGACGGCGAGCTGCCGCATGTTTTGGGCCCTCGACCCAAATTCTTTCTTTTCCGCGAGCGGAGTTTAAAACCTTTTAAACGATAATAGATTGTACATTTTTCATCTAGGTCATGTCCGATAACTGGTCAGATCCACTACAGATTCGCGACTCCGGAGCATCCTAGCTGCTACTGTCACTCCTACTATACCGTCCGTGACAGTAGTATCCGCATTATTTCTCTCCTCCCTATCTACCTTTATATCCTTTTACTCCATCCCTTTCCCATACTCCTGTCTTTCTAATTAGAGGTAGCGCCATGCTTGCAACTGAATTGGGCAGGCGCGTACAGGTACCAGTACCTCTTTCTTACACAAGATCGCGTTCTCGCGTTTCGTTCGGTTTGTGAGACTTCCCGGTGGCCTAGACTCGTCATTAAGGCCGGCAACACATCTGATTGCCTCTTGGTCGTGCAGATGTCCATGGGCGTCAGTGGGCACTTAACTGCCTGCTCGTTTGCTCGAAAAAGATATCAGTGCATCCCTTCAACCGTTGAGCTTTTGATGTTTTGTTTGTTGTCACGCGAAGCCGGGGTGGGTCGCTATTGGTATAATTGCGAATAATTTTAATCAGGAGTATATGTAAATCCCATTTAATCCTTCATAGACGTTCCAGTGATGTTTTAACTTTAATCTCCTATAACGAAGGTAATATTCGAGCTTACAGTTAAGCCTCTTAAGTCGGAGAGATCAAAGGTATGTGCAGCCGTGAAATACGTACAGATATCACAATAATATTATCAATTCTTGCTTTATAGTATTTCTTGACATCAACAATATTTTTCTTTGAAAAGAACTCATCAATCTTAAAGCATTCTTCTTCCAGCAGAACTTCAGGACTCTTAAAGCATTAACATTTTAGCATATTTTGACGTTGACTATTAATTATTTGGGAATCTTTATATCTTCACGAGCTAGTCAGGAGGTCACATTTTTTTTTTAATGAAGAAATTTGGGAATATGTATCTCTCTTCCTTTCCCTAGCCTTTTACAATTTCGTATGGGGTCGGCTCTCCTCGGGGATGATAGTTGTTGGGGGGCGAGAAATATTTGAGTGACAACCGCGCACAGTACATAGAAGCATCGGCAGACCACCAGCAAGATGACGCGACGAAATCGTAAAGGTAGCGGGCAGAAACTAGATGCACTTGGCGAACAGTAAAAGTACGTGGCGTTGTCATGGAGAGGCCCTAGTCCAGCAGTGGACTGAATATACCTTAAAAATAACCGGTCCTGATATTTACATGCTATTATTACTAGTATAGGCTCGCAGATACATGACTTTAAGATATAATTACTCTCTTGTCTTAAAGATTAGTCCCACAGAGATGTATTTAAATGCACACACTTTTTAACAAACACTATTTGTATTGTATGTTAAGCCAATTATGTTACTACAGGACACTTTCGTTAAATTTTAAACACCACATCTTGTAAGTATAAAGACATAATTATCAAAAGTATTTAATTGGTTAAGCGAAAAAGGAACATAATCAATTAAAAACTATTTTAACAAGCTGTTATACCTCAAATTAAAACAAATTTCTTTAAAAGTGACACACTGGGTTTCGCGCTTTTAAATTGTCAGGAGGATTTCTGCGTTTTAACTAAAAACGTACTTATTAAGAGATGGATGTTTTTAAATATATGTAAACTACTGCGACCCCTTATCATGAGTGGATTTTACGTCCTTATCTTTATGACCTAATGAGGAGTATACATGAAACTGATTAATGCTTCTAAGGCGCTGCACAAACTTTGGTATTTTTTGTTACTGACGCGTTTTATCGACATGGCACACCACAAAAGCCGAGCAATTGTTTGAAAATTAAATTGTGTCTTTAATTGACAACTTTTATAAAAAATTTTTTTTTTTGAAATATTTAAATATATACATATGGATAATACACCCAGACTCGAGGTGGGAATCGAACCCACGACCCCCGGAGCAGAAGGCAGGGGACAACAACACCATCACTAGACGTGACAGCATTGCCGCCACTTCACGCCGATCTCATGTGAGAAAGAGGTATTGGTATCCGGACGCGCCGGCCCAAACATTTTTTTTTTCAAGAAGTGTGTAATAAAATTCAAACACAGTGTGTTTGAATTTTATTACACACTTCACACTTTTGACTGAATCATTGGAACATATTTCGGCATATACCAAAATAATATCTGTAACCGCTGTATCACTTAATAGCTAATAATAAATAATGTTGTCGGAACCCTGATGACTAATGTACGGAACTCATAAGTTCCGGGGAACCCTAATACGACAATCTTTGCTCTATATTAATAAATAAGTTAAGTATATTAAAATCAGTAAAAGAATTATTAGCTTAAAATTTTCGTCCAACGTGGCATTGAACCTGGAATTTAATTACAAGATCGTCCTTTACAATATCATGCAAAGCTAGGCGTCAAAGGTAATATAACTTTATTCCCAATTGATAGCACTCCGCTTTGAAATTCACTTTGCTTCGCCTAATGAACACAAATAATTACTGAATACCGCACCGAAATGTAATGTGCGCATTCGAATTGAATATTCATTTAGTATGATAAGTATATTATACTACTAAATCGGGTACGTACGATAGTATTAGCAACCGTACTTAACCTATACGCAGTTTTAATTATATACAGTAAATTGTATAGTTTTATCCACTACTGTCCCGGAGATAGACTAGTTTTCGGAGATTGATAGATTCATTTTAACACTGGTTTTAAAATATCCGACTTCCTCCGTGTTTCGGAAGGCATTAAAATAGTGTGTCCCGATTAATGTCACTAAGTGATGTTAGTCGTGATAATGTAGGGTTTCCGGGAATAACGTCAGACGGCTGTCGGCCATCTTAACTCGCTGTACAGTCACTAGACTAGACCGGGACGACGCTAAGTAGAAAAATAAATTTTATAGTTATGATCACTTAAAGAAACACTTCCTTAAAACTATGAAGGTAGTAGACAACTGAGTGCTGACTGGTTCCAGGCTTTTGCTACCTGAGACTAGGATTACGCAGAGAACAAAAAAACTGTCTGAAGTGACTTTTGCCTAGCATACGTTGATATGACATATATATCATACACATATATATTTAAGACATATATATTTAAGATTACATTTACGATGGTCACTTTAACAGTTCTTTGTATAGAAATACATAGTTATATTGACAATTACAATATTTGTATCAATAAATGTATTTGAATCAAACGCTTCGAAGCCTCAATAAATCTTCATCAAGACCCAAGCAAATATTATTTTATTGACCATTAACCTTTGACATACGATTTTATACTTAACTGAAGGAGAAACCGGCTTATACAGTAAAATGCCGAACTCTATTTATTTGAATAAATGGAAATTTGACCAGTCACAGCTAAATAAATACAGAAAGGTGTTACACATTTGTATTTTATTTGGTAATACAACAACGGATATTTGGCATAATAAATCATTTTAATATTATTTTTTTCTTCCAAAATCGCAGTTGTGTTATCATTAATCACTACATAACCGATAAGAAGGAACGCCTTTTCTGCTTAGAATCAAAACAGTACAATAATGTTGTATGAAATTTCTTTACTGCACTGTTTATTTTAATTTCATATAAATTTATCACGGAGGTTGTAACGTCTCTCATTAAGTTTCATACAAAATCAAAAAGATACTGGTTGAAGATAAATATCGACTTAAAAAATAACAAAATGGCGAGAATTCTATACCATTGTAAAACTCTGATACTAAATAATTATGTATTTAACAGCAGTTAAAAGAAAAGGCACGCACCTTGCTGAAGTGAGTAATTAATTCAGTCGTGCATTAATGACTCACTTTCCGCTCGGTGCAATAATTTATTACTAACGACGAGTTTCGTTGTTTCATACTTACATGGCTTTTCCCAACTTACTTCTCTTCTTTCGCGAACGCTGCAAGCTAAATACTGTAAATATTTATGCTACAAGATTTCAACACATCACTAGCTACTGGACCTTCTCTGTTACGCTTATATTGACAAAATCTCTAGGTATTTCATGACGTCACGCTCGGTGTCCGTATCGACACGATATCGCTCTGCCAGTGTATCGACAACATCAAAGGGTATCAAGTTACCAATACACGATAGCCTCTATAACCAAAACATAATTCAAATACCAAAACCTTGCTGCCTAAATGTTTATAAAGATTTTGGAAGAACTACGCACTTTTATATCGCCATATTACCAGCTAGATCTTAGATAATAGTGACATGACTATTAGAATCGTAGATTAGAATCCTATTTATGAAATTAAATTTTTTATGACTGTCGGGCGAGTTAATATGACCGACTGCCATGTGACGTCATCCCCGGACCCCCACGATCTCTACAACCTCACGACTAACATTCATAAACGGTTCCCACTGTTTTGCTTTCCCAAGCACGGAGGAGATCGGATATCAAATATAAACCAGTGTTAGAATGGGTATCACATATCTATCAGTCGTAGCCAGAGTTACGTAACCTAGCGATTGAGTCAAATGCTGGCCACTGATTAGGCCACGACCTCCTTTAAACACTGTACTTTACAGTGATAAAAAGACTAAAAAAAACTTCAAAGCAAAAGTAGTTAATACAAACATTTCTTTGAAGTTTTAAGTGGCGTTTACGAGTGAATGAATGGTACATTTCTTCGAAACAGCTAGGTCGCAGTAGAACCTTATCACTAGAATATCAGACAAGTTGTCAATTTAGAAAAGTGCATTTCTGTCTTGCACTTTACCACGAATTGACTTGGTGTAGAGTTCTCTGTGTCAAATATAATATTTTTATCTCCAGCTACCTCAACTTACAAAATATTAATCTTCGATTAGACCCTCATCGTTCTCACACCAGTCTTAGCTGCCTAGTAATCCACTCCACGCCTCATAACGCAAAGCGTTATGGGTGTGCTCTACTCCCACTTAATCAAAATCAAGCGATTTCGTGAACTAAAAATCACTCCACTCCTTTACTTATACACACATTAATTTATTTATTTATTGATTTATTGGTAATCCAACAGCGTTACAAGTAGATTACAAAAAATTATACAGAGTAAAAACATAAATAAGGCCAAAGGGGGATTACACTAGATAACATAAACAAAAAGAACAGAGTATTTGAAAGGAGAAAAAAGTAACAAACTAAGGAAGGATTAACAAATTCATTATAAGTAACACATTAAATACTATTAATACCATATTAGCATTATGTTTTGTGTGTGTCTGTGTGTGTGGATTTTATGGGGTGGGTATGTGTATAGGTTTTTTAGTCTAATAATACACAGACTAACATGAAAGTCGTGTTTTAACACTGTAGAAGCCCCGGAAGTTCGGATGTCTGTGTGTGTGGGTTTGGCACAATCACGTTCGAAACAGTGAACTTATCACGTTCATATTTTTTTTTATTAGCTTCAGAATTACGGCGCGTGATTTCCTATTGAAAATGGGTGTTTAATTCGGTATCGTTTATTTATAATTAACGAAAAACTAAAGTTCAACTGGACATACAACCTAGCGGAAGATTACCGTACTATTCAGTATTGAGCTTCTTCTAAGAGATAGTGCTTAACGCCAATGGTGACCTGCATACCTGATTATATTAAAAAATATGAGACGTGAACTTTGGATTTTCGAAATGATTTTTTATTTATTCCCAAACTAAGGCGTTTAGCTGTATGGCTAAGCCGTATTCTTTTTACAACTTAAAGAGAACGTTATGGAAGCAATTGAATTATTTGAAATTTTGCACTTCTAAATTAAATGTACAGTGTAATGAAAAAGTAGAAGCTAAGTATCCAGCATACGTTTAACTACAATGAGATGCTTGTGAAAGAGTGATTAGTTTGGATGGTTTCCAAAGACAATTGTACTTTTATTACTAAGGGCTTTGCCAACATTTTTTATTCGTTCTTTATGTGGTTGGCTGTAATGGACTCTAAAGTATCATTGGAATGAATAAGGACTTATTATCAGAATCAACGCCTCTACCGAAAAAGACAATACGTTTTCTAGAAAAGGTGGCCTGGCTCTATAAGTTGCAAGTTCGAAACCTGCCTTGATAAAAAATTCAATATTTCTTTTATTTAATTGCACCTAAAGTATTACAATCCTTTGAAGTTGGCCATTTATTACGTCATATGGCTCATTTAAAAGAACTCGTAATAGGAAATAATAAAATCGTAATAAGTTTAGTATTTTTCTACTCCTATACTTTTATTTGTCATTTACATACTTATGAAAACTAACGTAAGTATATATATAATATGAAATCGATGCAAAAGTCTATACTCTGTGGTCCATAATAGCACTGTTAACAGTATCGTTATAACGCTATAATAACACACTTATGGTGCCATAGACTGAAATACATGAAAACTATATAAAGAGCCTGGAACGTGACACGGCAAAAAAAAAAGAAAATATCGTATTTACGTTTCCCAAGCTTTTATTTTCTTAATTTACACATACAAATATTTGTTCAAAAAATTATAATTAAAATTGAACTGTTTCGTACAGTTTATTTACTTAATTTAGTGAATAAAAATGGATGACGACAATTATACCTGAAGGATTTACGATCACAGCCCAAGAAGTTACGAAAAATTTGCTGCCTTCAAAATGTTGGCACATATATGTATAACAAGGCTTACATTTTTTTCTTTTTTTAGTCGTTTTATTTCAAACATTTCGTCTAGTTTAGAGAAAGTATTGTATGCAACGTTATAACTAGGTCAAAAAACGCTCGCGAACGGACAGAGCGAAATTATAAGGGTTCCTTCTAGTACTACGGAATCCTAAAAATCAGTTTCAGCCATGAAAGGGTACTCTAAGTAAAAAATACACATTGCTTTGAAACTTGTTTCGGTACTAGGAAATCTTTTCAGAGATTTAAAGTTTTGAAAAAAAAAGAATGCTATGGGTATACTTAAACGCACTGCTATGTGTATCAAATTGATATATACGTATATTATAGTAGGGAAGGGATCGATGCTAATTTTGTAGCCACTAAAGCGTTGTGGGCATCAATTGGATAAATTAAATGCAGAAAAGAAGAGGTTATTTTGAGGTAAGGTCATGTTGTACATAACGCCTGGAGCGTGGCTTTAACGGAGCGCGTGATGGTTTTAGCTACATTTCCTTGAGAAAATGGTCAGATTATATTCTATGTGTAATCCTTATAGTGTTTCCTTTACAATTAAAAAAAAAATTATCACGCTCGAATGTTTGACAAGCTTCTCGCTTGTTTGCTTGCTTGATGCTGAATTCGTTAGATATTAGAAACATAAGCGTATCTCCATGTAATTAACTTAGTTTATCTTAATCTGACGCGCCCGAGCTTTTATAAGGGTAATATAAGGGCTCTAAAGAACCCCCCTGTATTAAGAGTTCATATATGGTGGGGGTACATTATAGGGTGCAAGGATACTCCGTATATGGTTCTCTGACGCGGTCGAGTATTAGACAAAATCTCCTCTCAGGCTCCCATTGTAATGAAAAAAAATACGTCAAACATAGTACTACATTTATTTTATTTTATGAATAACTTTTATTTTATTACAGTATTTTTGTAACCTTCATTATTGCAGGTGGATGTATTAAGCTCATATAACGGTTAGCTGTTAATCGAACTGCTAAAGTTCCTGGACGAATAATATTACTAATTGTTTCAATAATTACTATAAATGGTACCTGAATTTCCTAAAAGAGTTAATAATAAATGTCCTGCAATTATATTAGCTGTTAATCGAACTGGGGAGTGGATTGGTTTAGCTCTAGATAGAGGAGAGTGGTCTAAGAGTGGGGAGGCCTTTGCCCAGCAGTGGAACATGATGGGCTAATAAAAAAATAAAAAAGAAATTGTTTTAATTCTAAATAAGAAATTACCTACAAAACGTTTGGCAATAGTACGTCACACATCTTTATAATATGATCAATATTATTTTTATGTTTATCGTTAGATTCCCAAAGCAGAAATTTGCAAAATAGTGTTATGTATGTATGTTTAAGTTAATAAAAATCGTTAGACGCCATTATTTCAAAATATTTGTGTCGGTTGACGCGCTATTGCTTAGAACCGTTCAGCCATTAATATTTTCTCACCATCGCATCCCATGGAGCCTAATTGTTTTTTTAAAAGATACCTGCAGGGTCTCAGGTCATAATAAGTAGGTTTTATATTGTAGCTTTGATGAAATATGATTCCATTCATTGCTTACGAATATAACGTCAGCATTCAATTCAATGTAGCGGTTTTACGTAAGTGTTTATATAGATATATGCAAAAGTTGAATATTCCTTTTATTAAACGATAATAATAATTTTAGGCTTTCGTTTGATGGTTGGATAACATGATGATAGAATGATATCACGTGGATACAGAGGGCGGTATTGCTGGAGAGGGCACATATTGAGAGGAGGTTCCTCTCTCTGGAGTCCTAACCGCCTGTTGCTTGGGTTCTTGGCCCAATGCTGGTGGACATCTGCTTTTCATATATTTTTAAATGATTTTTCCTTCTAAGATCGGCGTAAAGTGGTGATGGTGGCAATACTGTCACGTCAAGTGATGGTATTGTTGTCGCATTTCGTTCGGTTTGTGAGACTTCCCGGTGGCCTAAACTCTTCTTTAAAAGC
>JANCMC010006978.1:0-14243 GCA_024363005.1 Charaxes varanes
GGTAGAGTTGCAGGCGGCGATCGCTAAAGTCAGCGCCAAACAAGAAACTGAGGAGGTAAAATATATTGCACGTTTTACAATTTTTGTAATGTTTTTTACGTATTAATATATTTTTACCTAAAGCGAAAGCTTTACGTTTTATTTTACGTAAATTGCGAAAATCGGCCAAAAATTAAGCAGCTATGCCCACCACTTGTTCTGAAGGCTGGATCGTTGTTTGGTTGTAATTATTTGCATTCATGGATTTGTAGCTGCCGCTACATAACGAGATGGCAATGATGTCGAGTGGATGATGACGACCGCAGTACAAACACTTAAAATCTCCATACAAACCCACTCACGCTAACGAAGTTTCTACTTACGATTACTATATATACATCTTCCGAGGCTCTCACCTTTCATTCCTCGCCGAAACCTTCCACCTTGGTGTGCATTTCCACAGATTTAGCAAAATATTTGAGTTTATCAATCTTATGTATATCTCTCGTCTACAGGTAGATGCTGAAGGTCTCCGCGCGTTACTACGTCGCGTGTGGAGACGGGTGCTGCCCACGCGGCCCTCGCTAGAGCTGTGTCGCGCGCTCGTCGCGCTGCAGGACCCCGCCGTGAGCGGGCGCCTGCCCACGAGGGAGCTGCCCGCCTTGTTGGCTAGGTTGGCATTGTGGCGAGCCGCGCTGTCTGCTGAAGGTATTTTCTTTTAATGTTCTTACTTAGCTTGTGTGTTGATCTTTGAGGAGTTCGTGGCTTAATCAGTGGCCGGCATTTAAGTTACGAAAGCTCTTACTGCGGCCGTGTGATAGATAGTTCACCAATCCAACCTCCTCCGTGTTTCTGAAGGCTCGTAAAACATTGAGTCCCGATGAACGTCATTGAATTATATTAGTCGTGAGATTGTGGGGATTCCGAGGATAATGTCTGATGGCAATCGATCATCTTATCTCACGAAATCTTTAAGGCTCCTACCTCACTAAGACGCCATGGCGACGTCGCCATGGATATCTGCGGTTGCCAAATGAGTAGCCAGTAGTATTCGTGGCTACGCTTCTAATTTGGCGACGTCGCCAAACCGTCGCCAAGTGCGTTACCTGTCCTAAATTTTAGTATGAACTGTTTGGTTACGTAACCGGCTACGTCGCCATGGCGTCTCGCTGAGGTGGGGCGCTAAGTCTATTCTAATATTTTAGCTCGGGCTTAGAAAGTTTGTAATGAGTAAAATCAATCGTTACACGCTTTGCAAATGGTCACCCATAAATTTCGTCACATGAATCACCAAAATGTGACATTGTGTGACAACGCACGGGGGGGACGGGACAAAAGCTTTCTGATGACAAACGTCTAAATTAAAAAAATAATTGAAACTGCTTTTAAATGCTAATTACTTTTAATGCGTGCATAAAACTAAAAAAATATGTGATCTCACCAGGGGGGGTTAAACAATGTGAGAAGGACCAGGGGGGCGGGGAGTAAAAAAATCGTAAAATTCGTCTGTGGTCATCTATGCATGACTCCCAAGGAGCAATTTTTAGTCGTGCGACGTAGCCCATGCACACTTATCTTTTTAAAAAAAAAGATAAATTACCTTCGTTGCATATTTCAGTGCCCCATATGTTTCAAACGCGAGAAATCTCGTAAGCTGCTTCAAGTGCACGAGTATAAGAGACACCGCGAGAACAGATACCGGTACGTTTGTCCCGTGTGCAAGGAGACCTTCGCCAGACCCGGCAACGTGAGGCTACACCTCGTCAGGGCCCACGGCGTGCCTCGGGAGAGACAGGGACAGATAGAGAAGCACGAGGTACGTCTTCAATGGTATAGAAATATTACAATAAACTAATTCTTATAGTGTTTGTAGTTTTACTTATCTTTTATTATGAAGATTCGAAAACGACAATTATATAAGCAAAATAATAAAATATATGTAAATTTTCCGTATAAAGTTACAGCATCCCGTCCAGTCGCCACTGAGGAAGAATTATCAGCTGATTTCCGGAAGAAGTTGACAGAATAGCAGAGAATGAAGGGCGTAAGGCAGCCACCACCAGTGCCCGCACGACAAGATCTCAGCGAAGACTTTCTTAAGAAATGGGGTAATTGATTTACTATATATAACGTAATGCAAACGAGCAGGCAGCTTATACCTCATATTTAGAAGTGGCAGCGAGGGGTGTACCAGTGAGATCCATGTAACCAATTCAAAGACCTCGGCTACAAAATAGGACCTTACAAAATCTTGCAAGACAGTGCAGGGTATACGGTTTCCTCAAACCTTCAGGATAGCAAAGTTCTGAGATTCCACACCGAGTTTGTATATTTAATTGCTTACAGACGCGTGGACACGAATGAAGGAAACGAATTCTGTACCAGCTTGGGAAGAGGAGGCAAAACCAGATGAGGTGTTGGTTCAAACATCGACTGGACTATTCAAATTTCAAGGTTTGATTATTTTCGTTCACTCTGCAAATTTTTCGTTTGTTGTGCCTTTTATTATTCTAAGTTAATTTTTTTTTTTAGGGATTTCACGTTCCTTCACACGTAAGCTCCACGAGTGGGAGAAGTCTCGAGGTATCGCTCCAGAAGCATCTACCTCAGCTCTGCTGCGAGCTGCCCGCGCGAAGGTGAAGCTCCCGACTGCTCCTCTTACGAGGACCCAGTCTGACGGCAGCGTCGCCCCCTCGGCTGGATCAGGTCGGGTCCACGCCTCCAGCCTCAGCGTCAACGACGTGGATGACTTCGAATCCGAATATGAAAGAGAGCATTCGGTTAGTCTACTATTTAAACCGGGAAAAATTAAACTAATACAAAATTGCTTGGATCTTTGGTCATGATTTCTTAATGGCGGAAGAATTAGGGACAAAATATATTTTTTTATTCTAATTTATTTAAGGGTCTTAAGTCTATTTAACATTATGCCAGACCCATCCAAAAAACATATACATCTTACATAACAGTAACATATCTACAGTGACTTACAAATGTAATTTATCATTTTTCACACTTGTAAATCAATTCAAACAAAGTTATAGCTACTTCGAATGTGAACTGGACAAAATAGATTGCAACATCCCTTACAATTAACTTACATCTCAATTAAAATACTTCGTACAGTTCCGGTTCGCACACATTCCATCAAAAGATGTCATAATCAATAATGTTTTAAAACTATAAAAATTTCACCTAATCGTACGCGGACAAAGTCGCAAGTAATAGCTAGTATTGTATATAGAAAAACAAAGGATACAAGCATCTTCAGTGTAATGTATATATGGTCCTCTGGGGGTTAGCCTCCTTCCACCAAATGAGGCCAGAAACGTGTATGCGTCGATGGTTCCGGTGGGCAGCGCTCGTCGGGCGCTGCCTATCGAATACGAATCAGTATTGTATAGGCATGACTCTTGCTTCCATGCCTCCACGCGCATTGCCAGGAACTTTGGCAGTACTGCATGACGTTCAAATCTATACACAAAATTAGGGCTACTGAATTTCCTAGCATTAAATGGATTGTGTCATAAGCGTTAGTATTTTAAAGATAATAAATATAAACAAATAAATATATACAGGATTGTATGACACAAGGGCGTCTGTTCCTAAGGTAGATAACTTAATGCCTGAGTTATAGGCAACAGACGCTTGTTACCAATACGTACATATAGATAATACACTCAGACTCGATGCGGGAATTGAAACCACGACCCTCGCTTTCTTTCTTTTCTTCCAAGATCTGTTAATACTAGTACTCTTAATACTAGTACTCTTAATACTTTATACATAATAGTTACTTGGCCCCTCTATCACAGTTTCGACCCTTTAAACTATCATAACAAAAGAGGAAGTGTACCAGCTGTCGGAATGGTGGAATTACACTCACGACGTCAATGCCGGCGGATATATTGGAACGTTTTGGTTATAGTGGAACGTCTAGGCTTGGTTTTCCGATGTCCGGCATCCGTTTCAATCCCCGGCCTTTCTAAGCCCCGGTAATGGCTGTCCAGGAACTGATGTTGATTGGTTGAAAGGAAGATGAGGCGGAACTCACGTCGTTATCATCGGCGGAGGCGGTGGGGGCGTTGGGGGTGTTGGCGCTGGCTCGGTCGCGGGAGGCGGCGCGTGCCTTCCACGGCAACAGCGACGCGCCGCTGCGGCGACGGTCCGACGCGTTGGACGCAGACTTCTTCAGCTGAAACAACGTGGGCCATTTCAAAACTAATTCCTATTCGTCACATTGTCAGAAGACCAGGTAACCGATAGGGGAATAGAGGTTCTTGGATGACGTCCCCGTGCATGCAGTCAAAAGCGTAGCGTTGCGTGAAACCGTTGGATTACGTCATGATCATACAGGCGAAAAGAATTCCACCGGATAACCACCAGAACCAGGGCTTTCCGATTGACCAAATTCTTCAGCTTTGCGACAAAACATCGAACTTCATCTTTTACTGTACGTATAATAGAGATTATGCCGCAAAGGTTTGAACTAGTAACAGTGGCTGAATTTCACCAACGGACGTCGCTACAAACCTCAGAATTTCACCCACATCTTGTCGAAAAATCTCTTGATGTCCGAAAATCCGTTCGATCGATGTTTCCTATCCGAAAAGACTTAGTTAACTTCAAGAATAGAGCTAAACTCATTGCAACAGCTGAGTTAAGATATACTAGTGCAGTCGTCCACACTCATATGATTAAACGATTAGTAAAATATATTTTTATAATTATGACTTCTGGTGCGCCGGTGCGCCGACTGCGCAGATAAATCTGCACAAGAATCCGACCGATACACCGTAACGTGGATGAGTGATTTTTTCAAGCGTTGTATTTTATTTAGAAACAGGAAAATTTGAGAAAAAGAGTAAAATTTTTAATGGGGATTATAAACCTGTCCTTGCCTTGCCTTTACTTTTTAAAGATTTTTTCATGTAAACGTAAATGACGTTTTAATTGACTAGGGGAAGTTCTATTTTGAGTTACAGTTTTAAGTCTCATATCAAATCGATAACGTGCGTGATGTTATGTCTAATGCTTGAATCTATACTGGTTTATCTGCATAAATTAGAGACGCGAGGTACCCACAGAACAGACTAACGGCGTCAAATCCATGAGAGAGAGACATAAGTGATTGACCGAATTCATTGCACATTAGGTCCATCGTCTCGTATGTGGATGTGATTTATAAAAACAGAGCGCTGAAAAACCCATTTACATTGGTGTTATTTAATAATTTAATGAATTAATGCATATTTTATATAAAAAGTAGTATTCTCACACCATCATATACATAAACTGTAGTTGTACATTGTAGTTTCTTACTCCGCCGTTCGTACGCAATTTTCGTTAAATAGTACCAAAAGTTTTCGCTTAACGTATTCATATAGATAAAAGTAAGTCTATTTTTATTCTTGTACGCGTAGATCTTTTAAATTACTCAACGAAAATGGAGAGCCCACGAGTAACTGTACTCAGGTGCTCGCCCATCTCGGCGTCCCTCGAAGATTGTACAGGTGGTAGCAGATTTTAGTCGATACATAAATGTTCTTTTACTCCATCCCTTTTCCTTAATCCTGTCTTTCTAATAAGAGGTATCGCCATGCTTGCAGCCGAATTGGGCCGGCGCGTCCGGATACCTGTACCACTTTCTTACATAAGATCGGCGTGAAATGGCGGCAAATCGATTATTTTAAATGTTGGAGTCAACAAACAAATCGTTGTATCGAATAGTTGTTGTAAGGTATTTATGTTATTTGGCTCTGTAAAGACAAATTGGAACACTATTTTTTTCGGATGTGGCGTTAATAAAATATTTAAAAAAAATAAACTGAAATACATATTTCTTTTTTTTTTTGTTTACTCCACAAGCTGAAGATCCCTGCCATTTTTATTTTATCATCTTCTTCGTTTTATTTAATCTTCTACAGTTCTGGTTTCTTTTTAGAGTTTCTTCTTATTATTATATTTCATGAATACTAATAATATCTCTTTAATACCACAGAGAAAACATGTATATAACAAAAGACATTATTTTCAGACCAAGATGAACGCTACGGAGAGTGGGGGCGAAGAAGTTGCTGTCACACCAACGACACCAGCTGCCAACCCCGCTCAGGATGCCGGGCCCCTAATTCCAGTCCCCGTAGCCCCTCGGAAGCCAGCGCGGAGGGGCCCCAAAACCCAACAGGAGAGGCCTAAGCGAGCGCTCTTTTGTCTCACTCTCAAGAATCCGTTAAGAAAACTGTGCATAGACATCGTTGAATGGAAGTATCCTTTACAAATACTCCTTATAAAAGTTTTTTCTACCTACCGTTATCCAGATCTAGTACTGTAGTTGTAAGACGAGTTAAGAAGACCCACTGCCATCTGACGTCATCACCAGAACCGCCACGATCTCTATAATCTCACTTTGTGATATTAATCGGGACCCACTGTTTTACTTGCCTTCCGAAACACGGAGGATGAGATATGTACTCCTCCGAAACGGCTTGACCGATTTTTATGAAATTTTATATACTCATTCAGTAGGTCTGAGAATCGGCTATTGTTTATTTTTTATACTCCTAAGTGATAAGGGTGGCTCACGCGGGGTACAGCTAGTAATATATGAATATCCACTTTCTCGGTTTACGTGATTCTACATTGACAACGCATTCTACCTACATTTAAACTGCTTTGATTTCCTTTTATAGAGAGTTTGAGGGACTTGACTAGAAAGAGAAGTTAAGATGAGTACTGTGACCACTAACCTAGATATTCTACGCTGAATTATTGCGTTACCTTATTAATTACTAGTTATGCAGACTTCGTCCGAGTAAAAATTAGGTGAAAATTGTTAACGTGATGATATATAGCCTATAGCCTTCGATAAATGGGCTATCTAATACTGAAAGAATTTTTCAAATCCGACCAGTAGTTTCTGTGATTAGCGCGTTCAAGCAAATAAACAAACAAACTATTCAGCTTTATATATTAGTATAGTCAAATATTTTTACAATGTAAATTCCTTGTACCTAAGTATTGTTTTATAGAACAAAGGGCAAACGGTAACACACAGACGAGCAGGTACTATACATGCATAAGTGACTACCGACGCTCACGGACAACTAACACCAGAGGGCTCACAGATGCATTGCCGGCCTTGGGGAATTAGTAAGTCTTTTCTTAAAGGTCCCTATGTCGTGTCGATTTGGACACACTGAAGCTGGTAACTGGTTACACATAGAGATTACGCGAGGTAAATTTCTAGAAAGCCGCACGGTTGCGGATTTGAGAACTTCGAGGTGGACAAGGTGAAATTCCGAGTTTTAAGTAGATGTCCTGCGGTGAATTTCAAGCCGTTTTAATTCTGTAGAATTGTAAATAAGTAGCGATAATATCGCAATTACTTCATTTAGGTACTTTCTCCATAAATCCTAAACATCATTGTTTCTGTATATATATTTATATATATATATATATATATATATATATATTTATTTATTTATTTATCAAATTATTAAAAAGTTAATAAAAACGTCTTACACAATGTTCATACAATTTGCTAAGAGATAATTTAATCAACGTGGGGATTTCGGGGATTGTAACCAATATCACGACTAATATCACTCAGTGACATTAATCGGGACCCACTGTTTTACGTGCCTTCCGAGACACGGAAGAGGTCGGATATTTAAAAACCAGTGTTAGAAACGGTCTCCCATATATCACTATGTATACTATCTACTTAACCTAGCGATCAACTCAAATGCCGGCCACTGTTTAAGCTACGACCTCCTCAGTTAAATAAAAAATATTAATTAATAAAATATGTTGTTTGTTTAAAGTAAAGCACATGGTAGTCCCCACGTTTTTAAAAAGTTAACTTAATTAGAATCACGTGTCATAAGGTTACTGACCGATAATCCACCCGCCGCAATGGCACGGTGTTCCAACTCCCCTGCGGTTACAATCTGGTAAGTGACTATTTGCGACACTCACTACAAACGCGGGTGCATGTTCCAAAAAGGTTGATAGAATCAGGCGCTACTCTGCGGAAATACGTGAAATGCATGAAAAACTAAATCACTGCTTAAATACGCGAATAAATACGAAGGAAAATCTGTGCAATGCTATATACCCCGTAAGCCTCTCACAGGGTTACACTTCTTTTTACAGTTTCAATAGCAAACAAATATATATACGACTATATGACAAACGGACGTCTGTTCTTCAGATACACAACTTAATGCCTGTGTTATAGATTGTTATAAACAAATATATTTTATGTAGAAATATATAAATACATACATATAGATAACATATCCAGGCTCGAGGCGAGAATTGAATCCACGACCCTCGGAGCGGAAGGTAGGGTCGCTGCCCTCTGCGCCACCGGGCCAGTCGAGAGGAAGATGATGATAAAATTAGGTATTGCAGCGGCCACATGAATCTCTATAGCTGATGCACTCATCAAATCCTCTTGTGTGCAGGCGTTAGGGACACAGGGCTCGACACGAGGTGGGACATATCGGTGGCACCGGCGCGTCACAGGTGACAACCCTCGCACTAAATATTTCAAATTTGCAACAAACAAATTTAGGGCTGACCGTTGGGTGCAAGTGGGGGCGCGTTCGGTCACGTCGCCCTCGTTCGGTGCGCGGGAGGAATACATACGCCTTCGGCCGCTTTCGAACCCCCTAATGTTTTCTTTTAAATATATTTTAAAGCTTCGCATATCTCTTATAAACACAAATGAAACTGATATATACTCCGTAAGTTTAGGAAACAAATATAAATACATTTGCAGGTAGTCAACAAAAAACTTTCGAAGGTAGGGGACATATTGCAACGGTAACTTTAACTTGTCGCGAAAGAGGCAGGCGGCGAACAACGCACTCAGTGGCGGATGTCAACATCGATACAAAAATAAAAAACGGACATAGCGTAAGTTCCCGGACCTTGCGGCGAACGGGACGCGCGCACGGCGGCGGGACGCGCGCCCCACCGTACTTGACTAGAGTCTTTACGACGCAACATGAGCATTGACGACGCCCCGGGGCGGGGGCGGCGTCGGGGCGGGGCCCGGCCCCGGTCGGAGCGCCGCCCCGACCGAATCGACGAGGCGAGCCGGCTCGCCCCGCGCGCCTTGCCGCGGCCCCCGTCGTCGTTCCGTCGCGCATATATATATTTAGAATAAAAACGTAATAAATCTCTTAATAAAATATGAATTCGGTCAACGATCGAACGGCTCGATCGACGGGAGCGACGTCGGCGCGGGGCGGAAGCGAGCTTTAAATGCAACTTTACAGAGTGAACACTTTGAGTTCTATTTACACGGAGAGACGCCGGAGCGAGTAACGATATTCGAGTACGTATTCACAGGACTTGAACGGTAAATTTAATTCAGAACTTATATATCTTTTTCTATATATAATTACAGAAGAAGAAATTAATAAAACAAATATTATAAGATAAACGGAAGAAGAGAATGACCTTATGTCTAATCGATTTCATAGTCATCAGAATCAATTATTAAATTACATTAGAACCAGTTAGTTCTACTGAAATCGATCATTAATTGTTAGTTTTGTTTGTATTCGACCTTGACTGAACCTTTGGCGGTTAACCATTAGGAAAGGTTAATTGAATTAATTCCGCCGCTTATATATGGTGTAGCTATGTAGATTGTAAGTGATCGGGGCATATACAGTTGCGCCCGTCGAGATAATAGCTTTCTGTGGCCACGAGCTTTCTGTTTGGGATTCCGCAATCGAAACCTTCCAGCGTAATGTTTACGTGCCAAAACTGTTAGTGCGTTCGGCAGAAGGTGACGAGGTTTTGATTAAGAATATATATTAGAGTATTTGGTTTTCGGATAAGAGACATACAATATATTTGGACCATATTTAATACTAGCTGTGTCCGTGACTTCATCCGCGTAAAGTGAGGTGACATAACTAATAATAATAAATATATACAGGACTATATGACACGGACGTCCGTTCTTAAGGTAGACAACTTAATGCCTGTGTTATAGGTAACAGCCGTCTGTTATACACAAATATATATATTTTTTAAAATATATAAATACATACATATGGGGTGGGAATCGAACCCACGACCCCCGGAGCAGAAGGCAGGGTCACTGCCCACTGCGCCAACGGGCCAGATAAATGGGCTATCTGACACAGAAACAATTTTTCAGATCGTACAAATAGCTCCTGGTATTAGCCCGTTTAAGCAAACAAACAAACAAACAAGACATTTTTTTCACAGTTTACCTCAGGAATTTTCACTTGTCCGGGATGATTCAACAACACTGAGTTTTTATACTGTAAAATATCTATTGGATTTTTGAAAACGAAAAGAGTCTAAAATGAGGGGTTCAACCACTTTTTTCTGTTCCTACTTTATTAAGGAAGTTGGGTATGAATTTGCTTTTGATTTGAAATGAACATACCGATATTTTTCAGGAATTTGCTCTAGTTGAGACATTAACTAGATACCCTTAAGAAAGTTACTAAATCCATCATGTAAACTGTTTATATAAAACATCTGTACCTCATCATACAAAACACGAAAATTAGAAAAAAGTAAACGAAACATTTATTTTCTCCATTACACAATAACTATTCTATGTACGGCATTAAAAATTGTGCTAATAATAAATGTTTCCGAAAACGCGAAATGTAGAACATTTTACTCTAAATATTATAACTGTGTTGCAACGTTAATTCACGGAAATTATAGTTAAATGGACAAACGTTGAAAATGGCTAACAAATACAATTATATTTTGAACAAATCTGTGTATAGGATAATCTGAGTTACAATTTGTAACGAGAGGTGCTTTTGTATAGCTAATAGAATCTGCGGCCGTGAATAGAGGCGAACGTAGGAAATTAGGTTTCCATGAAAAAAGAATCCTTTTTTTTCTACTTCCCTGAAAAAAGCCACATTAAAAAAGTTACATTCTGCTCGGATTACAGAAACCCGGGGTTCGATGTGATTTACTTCACTTTATACTTCAACATGAGTAAAAATGGCCGTCGATTTGAATCGCATGGAATTAATAAAGAGATCTTTCCTAGTTGGTGAAAAAAGTAAACATTTTTAGCGATATCGGTATCTCTGTGTGTACCGACTGAGACGAGTCTAATTCTAACTTGAGTAAATAGTCTTAATCGTGCCGTTGACTTGAATTACATGGAATTAAGGAAGGGACTTTTTTCTAGTCCCTGGAAAAGCAAACACTAGTAAGGATATTGGCTCCTTTATTGACAGAGACATAGGCCGATCGAGATTTTATTTAACTCCGGCAAATATAGTTAAAATGATCGTTGATTTTGTTGCGTTACATGGAATTAGGTATGAGGGGATTTTTAGTTTAAAAGGCGTATTGTGCAATGAAACAGCAAGATCCAGAATGTTAGTAAATTATTTCTTTACTGTTTACAACACGTTAATATTGTGCCACCGACATATGTACGATATTGGATTCTTCGCTGATAGAAACGTGGGCCAATTTTAATTCGTTTTAAATCAAAGGGACCGATTTAAAATCGATGACTCCATTGCAAATCGATTTGACTGTATCGAATAGGGAATATTATGATTCAGGTAAATGGAAAACAAACATCGTATTAATGAACGACACAGAGTTTGGGCGAGTCAGGTCACTGATCGGGAGACCGATCGATCTACTGCCTTGATTGCGTCATACACGTTCACCGCGAGTCAACTTCTGTTTACAGACTACTAACTCGAGTCAGCGACTTCAATAGTGGCTGACAGACTTACGAGTTACTTAGACGAACTTGTGGCCCGAATAACTTTATCGCCAGTTTGAATACTAAAGTACGACGCGTACTTTAAAATCGACCAGTAAGTTTATCGCAATCCTGCCTGCACTTATGACACCTATTTCTAAGCATTCCATGGATTTACCGTACGGGCTCATCGCGTTGCAGATGAAGGAACCATATCAGTACCCGGGACTTGTGATTCAGATGTAGGTTTAACAACGGTCTTTATAGGGACCACTAACTCTCACAATCATTGCTAGTGTCCCCCAGTGCGTCTTTAGATGTTTTTTTCTAAAAAAGAACTTATGATAGTTCTTGACAAGCCAAGGTCCTTTAGTAGGTTGTACAGGAATTTTGCTGGTATACCTCTCGTGCCCAGCTCTACCGCGTATAAGATGGTTTTGTAACAGTTTTTGGTGAACCCATTAGTTTTTTTTTTTTTTTTAAGATAGGCATGCGCTTGACCGCAGTCACACCTGTTATTAAGTGTAGATGCGGTCTACGGTAGAACGCGCTTGCCTAGAATGAACCTATTCACTCTTGCCTTAAAGATACCCATGTTGCAGTGTACTGCGAACACAGACGCCGGGAGAGCATTCCAGGCCTTAACCGTTCGGCTAAGAAAAGAAAGATTGAAAAGCTTCGTACGGGATGTCGGCATGTCAAGGCGGAAATCCGAACGGCGCCTGCTGGTTCGATGATAAAAAGGCGATTGAGGTATCAAGTTGTGTAACTCTGTTTTCGGCAGGTCAAAGCACTAGATCGTTTTTATCAAATGGTTTTTAAGTGTTGACGTTATTAGAAATCAATTATTGAATTTTTAGAAATTCGTCTCGCTATGTTCTATGAAGTAAATTAAGCAGATATGATTGAAACAATAGCTTTATGAGTATGTTACGGACCTGATGCGAGCCACAGAGGATGCTATTCGCGTGGCTGAGTTGGAACGGAACTGCAAGAGGAAGAAGAAGAAGAAGTATGTTACGGTACTCACTCATCAGGCAGGGTCGGCGCTCCCTCCTCCTGGCCCGGGGCGTTGACGTGATACACGCAGAAGTTCTCGAGCAGGGCGCGCATATCCACGTAGTTGAAGAACGACTGGAAGCTGATATCTGTGGACAGACAAACGTAATCGTATATCTATATTTAACTGGTCCGCTGGCGCAGAGAACAAAGTCCCTGTCTTGCGCTCCGAAGGTCGTAGGTTCGATTCCTGCCTCGAGTCTTGGTGTTATTATCCATTTTTTTTAACGAATATTAGGAAGACTTATTAGGTATGTCTAGTATTCCCTTTTCCCCTCCTACTTAGCTTAAATGTATGTATTTATATATTTCCAAAAATTATATATCTGTGTATAAGAAGCGGCTGTTACCTATAACATAGGCATTAATTCATCTACATTAGGAACAGACGTCAGTTTGTCATATAGTCCTATATATTTATTTATTTATATATATCTGTATATACAGTAATCCTCCCTATAACACGGTACTCCTATAACGCGTTTTCGTATTACGCAATTTCACAATAAAAATAATAGCAGAAATCGATAGGACAAGTATTTTACAAAAAAAAGTTCCCATAAATAAGTATCTACCATATAAAAGGATAATAAAGAGAAGAAAATGGTAATAAATCTTTACTATAATACTCCTGATGTTTTATGAGACTATAAGGGCCATTCTCTGGTACAAAGGAAGCAATACGGCTGAAGTGCGTCTTCTATGTTGGACTAAAAGTTATCAAATAACATTGCAAGGGTCCCCTCATTCGCTCTCAGTCACTCTTCAAAAAATTACACTTCATAGTTCCACTCTTCATTCCTCTACACACAATAACTTCAGATCTGTGCGATGCGAATTCTAGGAGCAAAACACTGCGATGGGAAGTGTTAAACCAGCTACAGCTATACGAAATAGAAGAGAAGAAGAAGGCGAAACTAATTAAAAGAAAAGAGTTAAGGTTCCACACAATGAATAGGACCCTCGAAGTAGAGACAATCTCGAGGACGAAACCACAGGTAACAAGAAGTGTTAACAAAAGTTTATGTCAGAGAGATACGAACGTCGAAACTTGCCAGATTCGACTGAATTACACATTGTTAACGGTAAATTTAATTAATACCTTCGCAGTACGGAATGGTTAGTCCATTGGATAAGGTAAACAATTCGCAGGAGCCTAGTAATAGGACGATTTCAGGTTGCAATTGCTCAAAATTTACATACCCACAAATCTAATAGCGGATCCAAAAACGTTTTTCTTCCCATATCCCTATCTATATTTATGGTCTATACAAATATACATAACGCTGAAGAGTTTTTTTTGCTTATTTTTTTGAACGCGCTAATCTCGGGAACTACTGATCCGATTTGAAAAATTATTTCCGTGTTAGATAGCCCACTTATCGAGGACGGCTATAGGCTATATATCATGACGTTAAATATGATTCTATTTTTTTTATTACCTAATTTTACGCGG
>JANCMC010006985.1:0-14233 GCA_024363005.1 Charaxes varanes
AAATTTAAAAGCTATTTCAGGTTTATTGAATTTTTCATTGTGTTTATACGTATTGTTTTATGAGCTTACAAAAAATAATCACTTGATCTAGTACTAATCTGGTGCTAATAAATTTTGGGTCTTATAAATTACCCAATACTTAATCAAATCTATACCCACCAAACGTAAAGAATACTACCAGACACAAGGATACAGGCATAGTGTACAGAATTGTACACACTCTCAATTATAATGCGAAGAATAGAACGCTCTGGGAAGACGTTATCGGTGCGTGTAAAGCACAAGAGCACGATACGGCAGTCTTGTATGGCATAGCTTATATCGTAAAGCTAGTAAATAGCTTGCGATCTCGTAATAGCAATATAAGATAAACCGAATAAAAGCGATACATTGACTGAGTCGTGACTTGTTACGAAATGGAACTGAAACCGTCCCTTGAAATGAGGTTATTGAATAAAATGCTTTAAATATTCGGCCCTCTATTCTATATATTATTCGTTTACCACAAAATTGAATATATAAATGAAAGAGCTTTAACGGTCAATCAATTAATGGCACTTTTCATGGGAAAAGTTTCCTCTGGGAGGCTCGTTAATTCGTACCAATTTTACAAATCTGCTGGCATCATTTATTGACACGTCTCTCTGGAGATTGATGCGGGAATAAATTATAAGCTCTGTGACGTAAAAGCTCCGGGTTTAATATAATTTGGCGTAGCCGAAATTATAAATGTTATTCCCAAGTCGCGTAACGATGCTCGTTATTTGATAAATTTTTGTTGATTTACACAAATTTTAGGATTTGTATAGTAAACGAAATTGTAATTTCGTAATGCTCATTTATTAATTCATATTAAACTTTTGTAATTCTCATTTCGCTTTTGTAATTCTAATTTGAGTTTTGTAATTCTAATTTAAGTTATGTAGTACTAATTGAAATTTTATAATATTTGGACGGCTCGTCGTGCAGTTGGCAGTAAAGCCTTCCGCTTCGGGATTGTTGGTTCGATTCCCGCCTCATACTTAGTCCCTAAAAATCTCGTCCCGAACTCTAAAATGTCCCATCATGTGGAACCGAATAGTATCATCACCGGAGCTCAGAACGGTTGTCGAGGTGGTAGTGGTTATACAAAGGAACTTCTTGTCATAGATGCTGTGGTGGGTCAATTAGTCAGACGCAATCGTCGAAACTTCTCTGCTGCCTGTATTGGCTACAAAAAGCATTTGATTCCGTGCCCCATTCATAGCTTCGGTCATTGATCTGTATAAAATTTAAATTACAGTTCCAGACTTCCTCGGAACGTACATGGTACAACAGAATGCGATCTTTTGTCTTCATAGCAGAAGTTCGAATATTGATATGTAAGGGCATTTATGATGGCGATTGTCTGAGTCCGCTATGGTTTTGCCTGTCCTTTAATTCAGGAGAGGAGGAATGAGTGTGCCTCATCTTTTCTACGTGGTTGATCCCAAATTACTTGTATCCAATACGTTCAATATTGGAATAGTAATTCCATCGCTGCTGTTGGAGTTCAGTAGTTCGTAGTGGACAAGTGCTGTAGCTTGCGTGTGGGGAAGGGAAAGGTCTCTAATGCTATTAGCCTACAACCACCAAACATTAGAGCCCTTTCTGAAACTGAATCATACCAGTATCTAGGCAAAAATATTATAGGCATAGATAAAAGAGACTGAAATGAAGCAGTCCGTTTGTGAAATATTTGTCGGCATCTGACTAAAATTTGAAAATGGTTTTTATCAGGTGCCAATAGGGCTCGATCATATTTCCATTATTTAACGGTAAAATCTCTTCAAGTTTGGGCTCGTTTGATACGTCTTGTCGAGTACTTTGTATCATGATGGTATCCAGGGTCTGATGATGGAACCGGAATGTGGACGTTGGAACTCCGTTATAAAAAGATTTAATCTCCTCGAGTTTGGGCTCGTTTGATACATCTTGTCGAGTATTTTGTTGATGATGATGATGACGATGACTACGTCGATGATGATGATGATGATGACGATGACGACGTCGATGATGATGAGGATGATGACAACGACGACGATTTTGATGACGATGATGATGGTGATGATGATGAAGGTGATGATTATGAAGATGGTGATGATGATGATGTTGATGATGATAATGATGATGTTGATGATGACGATGATGAAGGTGATGATGATGATGGTGATGATGGCGATGACGGTGATGATGAAGGTGGTGATGATGTTGGTGATGACAATGTTGATGACGACGATGATGATGGTGATGATGACTATGGTGATGTATTTAGATAGTATCCAGGGTCTGATGATGTAGCCGGAAGGTGGATGTAGGAACTCCGTTATTAAACGTCAAAATCTAAATAGAAAGTATTCGATAAGACGTATCAAACAAGCCCAAACTCGAGGAGGTTATATCGTTTTATAACGGAGTTCCAACTTCCACATTCCGTCTCCAACACCAGAGCCTGGATACCACCTAAATACAAAGCACTCGACAAGACTTAACAAACGAGCCGAAACGCCATGCGGTTATATCGTTTTATAATGTAGTTCGTGTATCTACCTTCAAGCTCCATCATCAGTTGTTGTGGGTATATTGCTAATTCATCAATTTAACATCCCCCCCCCCCTCCAAAGTAAGTACAAACAAAAGTACTAAGTGTGAGAGTCTAGATTTGTCGGATCGGTTTGCAGTCGCTAAATCTGGAAAATCAGGTCCGATAAAAACCTAGACACGACGCCGTGGGAACGCACCGTAATGTATTCATACTACGAATCTAAAATCGTCATCACATAAACTTTTAGAATTACTTCTGAACCGCGATTTATCAGGCCCGCTGAATATTATTTAGGAATACAATTTTAACATTTCCATACATATTTTATGGGAACTGACCCACTGAGACGTTAGACGTTTTGGAATTTGGATGATGATATTGAATGTTTTGTTCGATCTCTAACGTGTGATTGGTTGAAATTCATTATATTTATACATGTCACGTTCCTATTGGTTGTTCGTTTCAACCAAACATATTAGAAATACTACGTGATCCACTGAAACGTCATAAAAAGTTGTCGATGTAGCCTTGGACGATGAGATTGCGTCTTTTCTTCAATCTACAACGTGCGATTGGTCGAATATTGCCCTTCCTTATCTCTACACATGTCACATTCCCATTGGCTGATTATGATTTTATAAAATGTTAACAGATGGCTTTGAATTTTACTTTACAGTATATCCTCTTAACGCTAGATGGCAAATGTTGCTATATTTTCATAGAAGGTTCTAGACTAAATGGATTTATTTTTTTTGTTTATTATGGATTATATATCAGAACAAGGGATCATAAAGCAAACAAGATTTTCGTAGACATATTTCTCTGAGTATAGATAGTTGTATTTAGCTGTAAGATATAAAATGGACCAGCGCCCTCTCTTGAGTAAGTTAAAGTTATTCGTACACAAAATAAATTGTTCAAGTAGTCTAGCTATTTACCAACAGATGGAAATGTATGCAAAAGTAAAATTATTATTATTAAACTTTATTTGACAATGAGGATCTTTCATCGTTGTAGTTTTGTTCAGGTCGTTTAATATTGAATAATGAGTAACAATTTTTCTATCACTGTAAATGGTCTACGTTCTCCTGTTAATCTTTTTGGAGTTTTATCTTATTGAGTGTTTCAGAAGTATATCAATCAGTTTCTAAATAAGAGATTTGTAATAAATATTCAAAAACAACACTAGTGAGTGGTTTTCCTCCTTACAGTTATAGTTTTAATTATAATTGATTTTATTATTTAACTATTATTATTAAAAGTTATAGTTATAATTGTTATAGTTTTTTTTAAGTTTAAGGTTAAAAAAAGTTATAGTGTATTTTAAGTTGAAGATATATAAGTTATTGTTAAAGACGACACTGATCCTGATGTACGGAAAAACTCGAACGAGTTTATGTTTACATCTTTTTAAGTACAATATTTGTAATATCTGGAAATAAACAATAAATAAATAAAAACTTTACATATTAAGTTGTTAATTTCAACGCTGACGCAAATTTTTTTCATCGGATAAATTTATATTGCTTAGTTTTGTTCAATTTATTGTACAATGTTCTTCTGTAGGTCTTGTTTTTATATTTTCAATTGTTTATACTAGCTTTTACTCGGTATGTAGTCCGTTTCGTATTTGAAGGATTTTGGCCAATATCGAAATTTTTCTTTTTGTGTGATATTTTACTTTATTTGACCAAATGAAATAAGAATGTCTACATCCATGTATACTGGTCTTGTTATATACATAACAAGCAGACAGACAGACATTTGCAATTGGTAAAATGATTTAGTTTATAATTGATACTTCATTATTGTTTATACATATGTACAATATTTATTTCTTAAATATACATGAGCGTCCTATAATATGAAATTTGAAAATGTATCATAGACTAGCGGCCCCTTCTGGCTTCACATGAGTGCAATTGAAATATATATTTGCCAAAATAAACAGTAGCCTATTAAATATATACATTTACTTGAAATCTGAAATGTTTAGATGATTTATTAAACACAAACCAATGAATTAGTCGCTGTTGTTTTGAAGTGTTATCTTACTTAAATAATAAGTTATATAAAAATCATTCATCTCTTATAATATTGTAATTTAAAATCTAACATTGCGGGTATTCATTGTTATTGTTAACCTTTGAAGCCCTGTTTCTCGTCTAATTGTTATTACTAACATTATTGTGGTCTAGTACCAGGGTCTGCTTACGTTTAAGTCCCTGTTTGTAGTATATTACATTTAATAAAACACTTTTAGCTTTAAGAGATATATTATATATTTCTAATATTAGTTCTTTGTTTATCTTGTATACATAAACAATTTTTAAATGGATTAATTGTTTTATAAACTTTGAAAGTTATTTTATATGTGATAAGTTAAAACAATATGTTAAAAATACACTTACTTGTAAGACATATTATACAGTCAAAGTCTATATTAAAGATAAAATAGTTTGGAGTTGAGTTGCCCAAGTGATGACATGAATTTCATAGCATTCCATGAATGCACCGTGCGGGTGCTGGGTCCATCGCATTGCAGAGGAAACAACTATAGCAGTGCCCGGGACTTGTGACCAAGGTGTAGATTTAGGAGCGCGCTCTTTATAGTGATCACTAACACTCGCCTTCACTGGCAGTGTTCCCTCCCCTGCCTAGCCAAATCTGGTATGATCCTACTAGTGCTGCTTAAGATGTTCTTTCTAGTAATGAACTTATGATAGTTCTTGACAAGCCAAGGTCTTTTAGTAGGTTGCATAGGGATTGAGCTGGTATACTCCTTGCTCCTACCTCTACCATGTATAAGCTGGTTTTATAACCGTTTTTAGCGAGCTCATTGGTTAGGTCAAGGTACTTGTTTGTTTTTATCAGATGGTCTTTGGGGATTTTGGCCTCCCATGGAACTGTAAGTTCTACAACTACTACTCGCTTTAGTGTCTTTGAGTAAAGGAATAAGTCCGGCCTGGATGACGAGACAACAATCTCCTCTGGGATTTTGTAATGTTTTTTATATGTATCCATCAAAAGAGCCCAATCGGGAGCAGTATCTAAGATGGAGGCCGGCTTGACTCTCGATTACATATTTGAACCTTCTTTAACGAAATCGATGTGTTTTTTATTTACAGTCAGTCCCTTTTGAGCTCTTGCGACAGAGAGGCTTACTGCCTCGCGTATGAGTTCCAAAACTCTTATGTGAGCCCTGACAAATTTCCGCTTTTGACGAAAAATGCAAAGCAAATGACGTCTCTGTTCGGAAGTACGTATGTTTGCGAACAATTATTTTCAACTTGTATTGTGCTACTGTACAACAAAGCTTGTAATGAAAAAACAGTACACTTCTCAATAAAAATTTCAACTTAATTAGTTTTTCTGGTCTTTTCTTGATTTTCAGGGTTCCGCATTATTACAAGGAACCCTTATAATTTCGTCCGTCCGTCTGTTATGCCCGTAAGGATGTACCCCAGTAAGCATTTCCAAACTATTAAACGTAGAGACTTGAAATTTTCCATGTTGATAGAACATGCTAAAAACTCACTAGGAAAATTATTCTGAACGAAATCAGACAACAACCTTTGAAAATATTTAACAAATACGTTTAAAGCGTATAAGATACGGAACTCTTCTATATAAGCGTGTCTTGACACGCTTTTGGCCATTTTTTAAATAGTTTATTTATAAATAAACTTTTGTAAATTATTAATAAGCGTTAATTGTGTTTAATAAGTGTTATGTCCGGCCCGCCAAAAACATTGAAAATTTAAATTGGCCCGTTGATTAAAAAGGTTTCTCACCCCTGATCTACCTAGCTATAATTTCATTCAATGTTTTCAGTTGTGGAGGAGTTTCGATTGAATGTATAAAATTCTATGATTTGCCATTGACAAATAACGATGCGATTGAAGTGAAAATATTAGATTATATTTGTAATTTGTCAAATGACAAAACTAATGTGAGTACAATATTATTTTCATTTCTTCTAAGAGTACCACCTTGGAAGTTACACATGCCTCTTTTAAAAGTAACTTTTGAACTTGCCTACATATGATTCCTGCGGTATAATTGACGATGTATATGATTTCCTATACGAGTGTATATATTTTATTGGTCTGCTAGCGACTTTTACACAAAATTATTATAAAATTAATCTATGACGAATATGGCGCATCGACGCTTTCGCCAATCCAATTAAACCACACCGTGGCTTATTGGCTTCTAACGCCACAACCTTAACCTTTTTATCTATTTTTATTGCTGATAATGGCTTTATGTGTAAACAGCTTTAGGATCATAGTGATTATACGGAACACATTAAACTTCGATGAGAAGAACGTATTAAATACTAGCTGCTTCCCGCGACTCCGCCCGCGTAGAATTAAAAAGCCCTTAATCTGGTCCTATTAAAAAATCCGTTCTTAACCAATATCGACTAACTTTATACTGCCTTATTGGCAAATTTCGTATGTGTACGTCTCGCGGTTTTCGAGATTTCTATTTTAGAGACATGCTTAAAACTCATAAGGGAAATTATTTTGAACGAAATCGGAAAAGAACTCTTGAATTATTTAACAAATACGTTTGTATTATAAAGTATATTAGATACGGAACTCTTCTATATATTAAATGTGTCTTGACACGCTCTTGGCCATGTTATTTATTTAACATATCCTTATTACATTATTTAGTACTATATATCATTAAAAATAGTTTTTTTTGGACACCATTTTTTAGACCCTGGCTTCTGTCTACTTCCCCAACGCCCACTATTGGTTTAACATTATTGCTCCATCCGTTTTTTTTTAATCAAAAACGGCGCCAAATATTATCCCTTTTTTATGGCCCCTATTGGGTTTTTAGGAAATTTTTTGATCGTGTTGCCATAATTCAGTTTTGGACAGCATCTACTTTTAAATATTTTTTCTATATAGATAAGAGTTGTACTATAAATTTTTAATTTATAATTTAAACCCACAAAGTAATAAACATTAATATATAACAAAATATACTTAAATGGCATTATAATAAATATGTTATTTTCTTTAATTTAAATATTTTTTCATACAATTTCATTACTTAGCTGCGGTGTACCGGCTGTCCTAACCTATTCCAGACACCGTATTAAACAAGCACATATACTCACGCTAATTTCACCGCAAACCTGGAATCTCAATTTGCACTTTGATTTGATTCGGCAGAAATAGAAAGCGGCATGTCAAGTGGTTTAGGAATTGATTTTAATTCGGAATGATTTATTTCGTTTAAGTACAAAATATGAAATACCGTCAAAAGTGTATCTACACTGCAGGCCTCACCAATTGTACCAGAAAGGTGCGAAAAAACTTTATATTGTAAATATGAACTACATTTAAATACTTTAATTTCACTTGAGTAATTTTTAATAATGCTGCAATGGTCCGAACAGGAGTTTCTATGAAACAAAAAGCTGAAAAAGTTGTTCCGAAAATGGAATTCCGGGAAAAATTTAACTCGTTTTATTCTATGGAATTTTTGAACGAACTCAAAAAATACCAATTGCAAAGTACAGTGGAAAATTCGAACATGTAAATGAATATCTCCTATAGTGGTGATGATGGGGAATTCATATAAAAAAGCAAGTATTTTGTGCATTTGCTTCTTATTTTCGTTGTTTCATATAGTTCGGTGACAAATATATAGAGACTGAAGAGTAGTATTTAGTATTTGCTGTGTCAATTGTAAACTTTAATTTTGGTAGAATAACCTTTCGAGCAGAATATAATTTACAATGTATTATATTATATTCGAAAAGGTTATTCAGCTCGCATATAAAGTAAATAAAAATAATTGCATCCTTAATCGGTTCTATTGTGAATATTTAGCCGTTTACACGCATGAACGAATATTTGAAAGAATTTTGTGTGGATAAAATAAAATTGCGAATAAAGTACAAACAACAATGATTAAACATGGTTAAGTCAATTAAATTATGAAGAAGTAGAGGAATTATTATATAACAGACACTAAAAGGACTCACATACGTGGATACGATCCACACGTATACGACCGCGCGAAGTCAGCTCCAAAGATGGTACTCAAGTGTTGGGGGCGCGGCGGGCCCCACAGTCATTCAAAAACAAAGGTAGACACAGAATTAATGCAATCTTAAAGCTGTCATCTACCTTTCACTGCGCAAAGATAGAACAATTGGTAACACGTACAACATCAATTAATAATTAAACCGTTATCACAAGAATAATTAGTGTAATGCTGAGACGTAAGACCATTGACATCAACCCAATTACCAATGAATCCATGTTGTGATAGATTCAATTGAATTATCTACCGGCTGAGAGCCATTTAGCCAATTATAGGCCGTCATAGAAAAACAGGCGAAGTTTCAAATGGATAAATCAGTTTTATTTATACGTATGGATCATCTGACCAACTTGATCAATTAACATGCTGTAAAAAGTAAACTTAATCTCCATGAAATCTCAATTTCGATTTATGTGTTTGTTTTTGTAAAGATTTGTTAACTATACTTGGAAAACTTGAGACAAACTTGGAAAATTAATCTTACTTTCAACAGAAAACCGGTTTTTTGGCTAAGGTAAATGGTGCCGCAGACTTTTAAAGCTAAAACTAATGAATATATTTAATATAGATTTTATACCTTTATTTCAAATTAATTAAAGGTAATTCTAATTGCTTCTAATTAGAGGAAGCGATGATTTTGTTGTCGCGCTTAGTGAGAGTTTCCGATAGCCTAAATCCCTAATATAGAAAACGCATCTGCGAGGCTCCTGGTAGTACGGAAGTCCATGGGCGTTAGTAGTCACTTACCGCCAGCTCGTTTGCCCCTTGTAACATCAAAAAGAACCGCACAGGGCTCACGATATTATAGGAATTCAAGAAATCACAAGGCGATTGTAAAAAAGTTTTCTTGGTACACATTATTAGATAAAGCTGAATTCAAAGTATTTTTTTATTTACTTTAAATTAAAATCAGCAATAAAAATAGAATAACAAAATAATAATGGCAGCGAATCCAAAATACACAAATATTTTCTAGGAATTTTATGTGTGAGTTATGGCTTAGATGTCATTGACTCTGTTTGTCTTCGACCAGCACTTATTTCCAAAAGACTTCGCATAAAATGACTTATAGAATACCATCGTCCGCATTTATTTAAAAAAAACTCCCCATGCGATTATACAGCTCGCGCTTAGCCAATTTTTAGTTTATAACTCTAGAAGTTTTTTTTTTATCAAAAGGACATGATTCACTATACTCCGTCCAAAGTATAATTCGTAGCGATAGAATCTACCGACGAAAATATTTCAAGGAGTCAACAAACCTTCGTGGGGAAACTGGTTTTTTATTAGTTTGAACACAAATATTTTATTTGACTATTCTAATGTAATCGAATAGCGACTGTTTTTGAGTTCAACACTACTATAATTACCTTTTTTTCGACTGCGTTGTGGAGTGAAATATGTGAGTTGGTCCATATTTAACAAGGGGGCTCAAGGGGTCATGAACTCTAGGCCCCCTAATCTACAGAGTAAGAACTTATTAAATGTCTAAAGATTTTTAAAAAAATAGCCTATAATGTCCCACAGCTGGGCAAAGGCCTCCCCTTTTCCAACTTCACCTCCTTTTCCGGACCCATTTGAATCCATTTCTTCCCCGCAAAGGCGTCCAAGTCGTCTCGCCACCTCTTCCTCGGTCTACCTGGTCTAAAGAATATAAACTTTCAAATTTCTAAGTCAAAGTTTCGCGAATTTTATATAATAAACCATATCTCCTAGGCTATCCGTCTGAATCATACTTTTAATTCCAAACAACAATAAAAAAAATAATGATTCAATGTCATATCGATTTTAAAATGTACTCGCTAATAAAATCAATTATTTAAAAGCTAGGTAATTGAATAAGTACAAAAAAGGTAAGTCAAATCGAATAGTTCAATCATAAAAGTTAGGCAATTGAATAAGTAAAAATGAGGTAAGTCAAATTAAATAGAAGAATTATAGAACTTAGTCAGGTGAACAATAAAATAAAGTAAGTGAAACAAAATTGTCTAATCGTAGAACTTCAGTATCTGGGTGAGTATAATAAAGAAAGTGGTGCAGACATTGAAGTACGCGAGAGGAAATGTCATGTCAAGTTGTAAGAGACCAAAAATCAAGTATGAAAACGACTTTTCTTTGCAGAGTTGCGATGAAGCCTTTAACTTTCGGCGTTTTGATTTATCTGTTGAAGAAAATTTAATTAAATTCAAAAGATTTTTTTATTAAAATAGACTTTTACAAGCTCTTTTGAAGTGAACCTCATTAAGGAAGAAAGAAAGTATTTAATCGAAGTTTATCAAAATGTACATCATTCTATCTACCACATTCGATCACCACATCGGACAGCCTTTGATACGACTTTCATAAAAAAAGTTTACTCAATCAAAAGTCAGCAACTCATCTGCGACCCTAGGTAGTGTAGTTGTTCATGGGCGACGGTAGTCACTTAGGTTAACCACCTGCCTTAAAAAACGCATTAAAATTAATGAGAGGTAGCGCTACGCTTGTAGTCTTTATGGTCTGCAGCGGAAGTGATCCTGCAAGTCCGGCCACCACTACCTCTTACTCACATAAAATGGCGGAAATACTGTCACGTTGACTGATGGTATTTTAGATGCATTTCGTTCGGTTTGTGAGCTTCCCGATGACCTAACTCGTCATCAAAGGCTGGCAACGCTTCTGCTATTCTCCTGGTCATGTAGATGTCCATGGGCGTCGGTACCCACTTGGATCAACCGTCTGATCGTTTGCCCCCTTCTAGCATAAAAAAATATGTATTAGATACGTATGGTAGAAATAGTTTATAATCACTTCACAATTTATTGAATCAGGTATTTGTTAAGTTGTGAAAAGCCGAGCCATTCGGTATATTGGAGACTAGAATCCCTAATTAGGCTACAGGACCGATTTTTAGTAAAATATTTACGCTTAGTTCGAGAGGAAAGGAGGGTATTAGGCATATACAGTATACTACTTTTGATTCTTCTGGTACATATCGCATGCTTAGTCATAAGCTGACCGATTACGTTTTAGGTCTAAAGTGAGTTAAAGATACATACAGCTACATCTCAACGTCCTCTGTCTGTCAATCTAAAAATTATTTAGATATCTCCACCCAACACTGAGATATAGCCATTTAGTTATTTTTAGTAAAAATGACAAAAAAATAATCAAGTATTATTAAAATAGCATTTCAATATTATTAATCATTTTACTAACTTTTATTAAAATACACAATTTGTTACTATAAAACACTTTTTGTCGAATTATAAGCGGAATAAGTCGTAAATGACAAAACCTTTTTGCGATTTTCCAAAAATCAACTTTTTTGAGTTAGGTCAGTTTATGACGTGAAATATGTTTATTTAGGAGTTATTTTGTAACAGAAGATATATCAACTAAAGGAGACTTTAAATCAATAACTGACTGATGAAAAGAAAAATTAGCCTCACCTATGTTTTATATGAAAATGGCTTTTAAGATTTCCAAATTAGTCGTAGATTTTATAAAGATTTTTTCGATTTCCCTAAAATCAGCTTTTTAAGTTAGGTCAGTTTATGACTAGGCGTGCGATATATTTATATAGCTGAATCAATACATAACACCCATGTCCCACATTTAGTTTAGATAAATCGACTACTGTACTAGTATTGAAAAAAAAATTAAAAAAATATGTGATAGAAACTTGAAAGTCATCTCTGTTTGTTACGCTACCAGGCCCGCGGCTATATGCGGTCTAGCCGTTTCGGAGTAGTTTGGCAACGCACCCCGTGACAAGAGAATTTTAAAAATATTAGATAAGTACTACTAGAAGAAGTAAGTAAGCTTTTTTAATATATAGCAATATAACAATAAAATTCGGTAATTATTCTTATTCGTAAAATAATCCTTCTGAATCATTTGTTTCTAATGAACAAAACAAATAAAGTAAACGCAAAGTAATAAAAGTTCTGAAAGCAAACGTGATTAAAAAGTTAATAAAAAAACTCATTACAACAAAATCCAATGAAAGACCAAAGCGGAACAATATTGCGGTTAAAAATTTTGATGAACAAAAATTGTGGGTCAACTACGTGCACTCCCGTTTACAAGCCACGGGAGCAATTAATCAGGCAAAATTGCAAAATTTGCATCCAAAAGGCCACGTACGCTGTTTAATATACTTTTTTTTATAAGAATGGCAGATAATCGAGTATATGACTCCCCTGATGTTGTGCGAAATTCGTCGCTCATAAACATTTGGGATAAAATAGGATAATACCTCTTTAGGGGGAACTGACCGGGTCAACAGATGCAACCTTGAGGCCCATAGCGTTATGCTTTTTTCAAATGACCCGAGGGATTTTCTTTTTTTTTATAAAACAAAGGGGTAAACGATTCGCCGTTTCGGTATAGGCTTAGAGTTGCACAAAGAGCTATGAAGCGCGCCATGCTTGGCATCAAACTTCAGGACCGAGTTTGCAATATCGAAATTTGACTTCGTATTAAAGTCAAAGACGTCGGGAACAGGGTAGCCGAACTCAGATGGAGCTGGGCAGTACATATGGCTGGACATGGTGATGGAAGAGTGGTGGCCTAGAGTAGGCTGGAGAAATCCCCTGGCGCTTCACCAATTTTTAAAGCCACTTCCAATCGTATCAAACAATACTAAACATTAATAGTATGTAAAAGAGCTCTATTTCTTTGTACATAAATAAGATTTTCAAAAATATAATGACAATGTATAGTCATTATTTTAAAATTCTTAATTTTTTTTTGAATGACTCTCATGGGTTCGTGTTGCATATTGCACGAATAGACCTTTTCTGCAGAACAAAAATAGTTTCAATATTAAGAGCCTCAATAGCTCAACGGTATAAGGTATGGACTGAACTCCTAATACAAGCTTTTAATTTAAGCTCAGTAGGAGGGGAAAAGGGAATATTAGACAAATCTAAAAAGTATTCCTAATGTTCTTTAAAAAAATATATCAGCAGTATTACCCCATAGTTAAATTCCATATGCTGTGAGAGTAACGAAAATACAGCAACCTATAAAAAGAATTGTGACGATTTCTTTCAATTAAGAGTAGCAAATAAGGTAGAAAAGTTAGACGAGTGCCTTAAAACAAATGCTAGACACCGTATAGTAGACAGTATAGTTGCATGGTGTATTTTACGGACATACCCCGACCAACGAGATCGTGTTAGAAACTCTATTAGACTTTCTATATTGTAAGTCTTGTCCACCATAAGTTATTATGGCAGACTCTAGCTTAACTTATATTGTTCTGTAAAGTGGCTACTCAATCTTAACAACTCACTATAACACAGTCGCATACACTTTAAAAAATACTCAACAGTGGTGTATGGGGGTGTCGAGTGAAAAGAATAAATGTCTCAGTCTTTTATTGTATGTTTGTGACTATTTTTAGGATTCCATATCCCTACAAGAAACCTTTATAGTGTTGTTTTGTACGTCCGAACGTCCGTCTGTCCGCCCGCAAGGGGGTCCTAGGATTCACAAACCATTAGATTTAGAGATTTGAAATGTTCCATGTTGACAGGACACGCTAAAATCTCATTAGCAAAATTATTTTGAGTGAAATTGTAGAACAACCTTTGAAGTTATTCAACA
>JANCMC010007006.1:0-47323 GCA_024363005.1 Charaxes varanes
CTGTAATTAATTACAGATTACCTGGACTGGGACGATGCGAAGAAGTTACTTGAGGTGCCCGAATTACGTAATGATCAACCAAACAGGAATTGTTTGTGCAAGGGACCAGCCTGCGTGTGTTGCGTTGATTTCAATATTACCTTTGTTGATTTGGGTGGACCAGGTGAGTGTCTGAATTGCAGTTCATGTTCACACATCGTATGGAAATATTTATCATTTCAGTGCATCATCTTTTTGTAAGAGCTCTCCACACAACGTATAGCATGTAAGAAAAATTTGACTGGCCCCTTGACGCAATTGGCTATGATCCTGTCTTCCGCTTCGAGGATTGCGGGTTCGATTCCTGATATATATAGTGTATAACTTAACTAACACATACACAATTTAATTATGTTTATTTGTTATAGATAACAAACGCCTGTTACACACAAATATTTTTTTGTTGGAAATATATAAATGCATACATACATATAGATACCCAGATTCAAATTCTCAATCCACGGAGCGGAAGGCAGAGCCAATGCCGACTGCGCTAACTTGCCAGTCAGTCAATGATGTGATATATTTCAGAAACATATTTGGTTTGTTTTGTAATTAGCCGTAATAAGTAAATATAAATTTATTGGTATTTTTTAATATTTTCCAGGGTGCGTCCACATGAAATATGTATCTCCCGACGACGGCTTTTCGGTTAAAGTTTCATACGGCAAAAACTTGCTGCATACGTCAAATCTAAAAGGTATATATAGAATTTATTCAGTAAAAAAACTTTTATAAATCAACCGATATGATATATATCGAAATTGTAATAACCATAAGTTAGCATAAATTTCTTTTTACTACTTAGATTTTACTTATATTAGACTTTAATTAGAGGTAGCGCCATGCTTGTAGCCGAATTGGGCCGGCGCGTCCGGGTACCAGTACCTCTTTCTCACGTGAATGTGGAACGACCTTGAAGATGGCTTTATGGCAAATAAAATTTGTTTGTTTACTTGAACACACTAATCTCGGGAACTGCTGGTCGCGTATGAAAAAAAATTACAGTGTTAGATAGCACATTTATCGAGAAAGGCTAAGGCTAGATATTATGATAGATATTATAGGCTAGATAATATTTTTTCACCTAATTTAGTCCGGAGGAAGTCGCGGCTAACTCTTTACTAGCTAGTAAAGAATAAAGCATCTCATAAAAATATTACAAGTAATTAAACACATATTCGAATAATTTGGATTTTTATGGAATTATAACATATATAAAACTGAAGAATATATAATCATTAATGATGAATAAAATTAAATAAAAAAATATTTTTTTAAAACGAGCTTTTATTGCTTGTTATTAAAATGAACTGAAAGATTAAAAATAATTGAAATATGATAAAAAATGCATACCGTTTCATAGATACATAATTTAAGCCCAATTTTTAGAGTTCTGTTACATCACAAAAGATGCTTTTATTAAAAATAAAATTGGCCAAGAGCGTGACAACAGTCAAGACACGCTTATACAGAAGGGTTCCGTATCTGAGACGCTATAAACGTATTTGTTATATAACTTCAAAACTTGTTCTTCTTCTTATACGCGGACTGCTTTTCCGCACTCAGTCGCAATAGGGCGACCATTGTGCCTGAGGGGGGGTCTGGTTGGTTTTTACTCCATCCAGCCCAGCTCCTGCCAGAATTCGAGAATCCGCTGGAACTTAAAAAAAAATTAGCATGTTCTATTAACATGGAAAATTTCAAGTCTCTACGACTAATAGTTTGGAAATGCTAGGGGCGACCACCTTAGGGGAAACAAACAGACAGACGGATAGAGGGAAATTTCAAGGGTTCCTTTTAGTACTAGGAAACCCTAAAAACTGCTTGCATTTTATAAAAATGGACATCTCACGTCACAGGGCTCTTGCCCCCCTCTCCCTCTTGTCACAGTCTGGTGACACCCCCCCCCTTACCCCGTGTGACGTAATTTATGCACGACCTCTAATGTGTCATCTAAATAGACTCAGAACGTGGATTTGTTTGGACTTCATATTTTTTGAATTTCTAGGAGGGAGGGGGGGGGGATCCCCTCCCTAATTCTCCTAGGCGAAGCACTTGCTCAAAGTATTAAACAAAAAATTAAGACACAATGAATGCTGATAAATTTAAAAAATTTCGTTACTTAGATCTTATATATAGCAAGCGGTAAAATGCAATCTACTATGCTTTTAAGCTGATGAAAGGAGCGAGGTTTTCCATGAAATATGTTCGTGGACGCTTAATGGCGTCTTAATGAGAAACGAACTTGTGAAAACCTTCCTAGACGACGTGAACATATTAATTACCCTTCATGCTTTAACGCTCGTCACTGGGATGATTTATGTGCAAGATATTTCATATTATATATTCGTGAATTCAGTAGATTTCACGGAAAAACTAAAAGAAAATAACATAATAAGACAAATTATTTACGAATCAGCGCTTAAGCATAAAGCAATGCGTAGGACAACAATAAATTTAGGTGATAGCCTATTTTTTCGTAAATATTACCAAATGGAGCTTAAAATGAATTATTGATATTACACTTGTTCATAATAAATAATAAAAAGACCAAAGGGTAAAAACGCCTTCCTGTTTTCCATAATAGCTTATATAGAGAACATCGAATGGACAAACGAAAGGGGTCGATTCGACCCCTTGTAATGGAAAAATGCTAAATTTACCGTCAGGAACTGGTCATTCAAGGGTTCTGTGGAGGACGTCGCGATATTTTTACCGCTTTTGTGTTTCCTTTGAACTGATTTTCTTATAAATGGGATTGGATGCGATATAAGTTATAAGCTGGCACGCGTCGTAATCACACTGATCACAATGTACTTAGATAGTTGTTACCCCGTCAACGGTCGTAACAGAATTCCCCTTGCATAACCGATTGTCTCTGTATTTATAGTCTTATGAACAACTACCCTCCTCCATGTATACACTACACAGGTGACCCAACATTCTACATTATCTATAAAAAAAACCATGGGCGTCTTGGAATTACGCATTGGATAAATGCATAAAACCCTTAACTAAGTTTGATAAGCACCATCAAGTGTCCCAGCTTTTTATTTATGTAAACCTTTGCCAGACATGACAAATCTTGAGCAAAGTTTCTAAAATGAAGTAGGCCACCAGATTGGATGGCCGATTTGGCATAAGGGTCAGCTGGTCGTGAATTATCACTAAACCTCTTTAGATTTTAAAAAGCATTGTCATATCATAGGAAGATTGCTAGTAGACATTTTTAAGTAATAAAATTAATACATTTTTATAATCTTTCTTGTAAATACATTAAAAAATGAAGGAGATGATAACACTATCCCACAACCTGATCAGTTTTCTGGTACACTATACTAAAAAACTATCATAGCTATAGATTACTGCTTTACATAATAATTTAACTTTATATCTAGATGTGTTATCTGACAAAAAAATATATGAAAACCTAACGCTACCCTCACAAAGCTCAGCTTTTAGCAGGTATTAATTATTTGAGAAAAATAACAATCTCCAAAATGGTGACCTTCGATGATCGATTACATTCCAAGAAAAATCGTCCTCACTGTCTATTGTACAATTATTACAATAGACAGTGAGGTTATCGTTGACACTATCAATAAGAATCCTTTCTCCTGTCTAATTCATAATGTGTGTCCCTGTTTCAGAATATATGTACATGCACTTTACGAAGATCTGTTAATTAGGCAATGAAGAATTGTGAAGAGCCCAGGCGAAGACTATGGCTATTTGCGACTCATGTATCTTATAATATATTTGTTTATGTACTATATAATGTACGGTTTAGGTTTTTTTTTTCATTTGTTTTGTTGTTATTATCAGTTATTCCAGGGTGACTCGGGATTCAAAATATAGACAACTCGAGTCTTTTCTAACGTCTACAGAAGCAAAATCGCTTAATCTAATAATAGAAATAGAGATTTTGGCTTTTCAAAGTGCTGCTAAAATTGAAGAATTAGCTTATCTAAAAGCAAAATTAAAAATGACTATTGCAAATAAATAGCTTAGGATTGTGGTGACTGAAGAATTCTATCAATATATGAGCTTGATTTGAACGCGAAACTATTGAAATCCAATTGTTTGCTTTAGTAAATAATAAATATATCTAGATATTAAACAGCAATAACATATTTAATATAAGCCGTTGCACATATTATACGGTGTAATTCATATTATTTTAAATTAGATATCCAAAATCAGATATCAAATGCCGAACGAAATCTACGTTAACTTCGTGTTCTTCCTTGAATGTCGACTGAGCACTCCACTGAACTGTACACTCCTCGCTAGAAACCTTACTACAGTGTTCCCAGTATATATGAAAGATACGATATATAGATACATATAATATGCGAAATCTCCACATGAAATATGTTAAATATTATCATTTCCAAACTTTTGGCACAGGGTGTACGTTTTATCATATATGTTTTCAATGCAACTAAACGTAATCGAATTAGCACAAAGCATATAGCAATTATTATCGAGTATTTTTTTTTTTACTGAGATATAGATAAAGGACATAGATACAGGCTGGCAGCTTATCCGGGAGTGCGTTAGTAAAATTGCCTTTGGACATCCTTAGTCATTTAAAATCAAGTAAATACACAGAAAGGATTGATTTAAACTTATCACGAGATCGCAATGTCATCTAGAAATTTACTGAACAACCGACCATAATAAAACACCATCATTAGCCTTACATCTTTTACAAATTAGACAAAGAAGAAATACTAAAACTAAATACATCTCCTATGTATTTAGTTTTAGTATTTATTCTTAATCCGTTCCTTAAAACAAACGAATTTTAATCACTGAAAAATATTTACTCTTTATCGAAAATAAACCATTAAATTTACGTTTACAGATTTGCTATCTTGCTGATATAAGTATAAATAATGCGATAATTGTTTCTGATATGCAATTCAATGTGGATTAGATCTCACTTTTGAGTCATCACTTGGTCATTAAAACAATATTTTTTTAATTTAATTAATCGAGCAATACAAGATACAAAAAGTGACTAACTAAATTTAATTTATTTGAATAGCAGTGCATCGTTGAAAATACAACTGCATACTAGCTATCAGTAGGTGTCCCAAAAGGACTTATACTGAGTCTCTTTCTCTTCCTCTTCTACATTAAATGCTTGATCTTACTACAGAATGAGTTTGTATCCAGAATATTAGGCATTCCTATATAGCATTAGTTCTTTTAAAAAATCTAAAACAAATTACATTACATGAAATGTAATTTAAACGATACCAATGGATTCACGAATACTGCATACTCTTGACAATTTGTGAAAGCCTATTGTTATCTTCAAAGCTGTAGGTCATACAGAATCGGTAACATTATTTTGGACAGCCGGTTCATAGAGATATTGCGCGATGCTGAAAATAGTGGCTATTTGTGGGTATTCACAGTTCAATAACGCGGTAAATATTAAATCAGGAAACTATCGCAAACAAAATTAAACAACTTTATAACATCATTACTTATTCTTGATTTCTGTCGTAACATTAGCGAAATCGGTCCAGCCGTTCACGCGTGAATGCCACGACCAACTTACATATGCTATACCATAAGCTAGACCATATTTATATATATGCTATAGTACTGTTCCGACATATTTAATTAAAAGATTGATCAATTAAACAGTCACCAAGTTCGTCTACCTAACAAAAGATATTAAGGATTACAAGTCAGTCAGTATTAAATAAACGATATCAAAATACTAATAGTAGCCGTTAACTATCCATTTAAAAATATTATAAGCACAATGAAAGAAACATCTTCAAACGTATAAAAACACACATTTTTATTAAAATTTTAAATATAACTCCAAAACAAAATGACAAATCAGTCGAATCTCTGAGTAAGATTAAATTAGAAAGATAAATTACCAAAGATATAATTTCCCGGTGCATCAGGGTCTTCAGATGTGAAAAATTCTTCCCATCGCTTTTGGAAGTCATCCCAAGTGATGGTTGGCTTCCCATTCGCCAGCTTATCGAATGCCTGGCTTGATTGTTCTTTAGGTAGTCCGAATGATTCGTGAAGGGTAACATATTCATCTTTATCAATCTCACCATCTCCCGTCGTGTCCTGTACGTGGAAGATTGCTTTGCAATAGCTCGCTTGCCAGGCTTCAGGCTTAGATGGATTCTTTGCAAACCTATCCCACAATTCCATCCATTCCGCACCGGAAATTTCTCCATCGTCATTCGAATCTGCTTTGCTCAGCATACCGTCCCAAATGTCTTTCATGTTACTTGCAACCCGCTTATATCTTTCGTCATCTTCGGACCATCCGCTTACTTTCGCGAGTCGTTCAGCACTCACTTCGAAGTCCTTTTTGTGTATATGACCACAACCATCGGCATCAAAGAAAATTTTGAACAAATGCATAAGCTTCTTTTTCCTAAATTCGGAGGCCATATTTTTTGCTTTCTAATTCGTCAAGCGACAGACAGAAATAATATATATTTTCTATCGCATTATTATTTATACTGATATTAACGAAGCGATTAGAGATAATTTTAATCTAGCAGCCACACATTAAGGTATAATACGATAAACACTGCTTATCGGAAGTTACATCAGCATACAAAATATTAATCTGGGAAATAATTTGTAACCAGAAAATGCCTGATTCTATAAATCAACGAATTTGCATAGAGTGTTTCCTAAATAAAAGTTTAAAAACCAAGTATGCTATATATCGGTATAACATCACAAGGTCAGCTTTGAAGTTACAGTATTTGTTGCAGGCAAATTTTAATCCATATGACATTAAGTTTGCTTTTGAAGCCAAACGATTTTTAAATAAGTACTAAAAAAGAGACCTTACCTTAGAGGATAATCTGGTTTTGTTATAAAAATTTAATTTATCTATATGAAACCTTTAACATAAAATATAATTTATTAATGTTATCATTTCATAAGTTATGATTTGAAGTGTACGCTTTATTATGTAAATTGCCGAGGAACTAAAATTTGCATTGCAATTATTGTTCGATATTAAGTAATTTAGATAGATAAAGAGCTTATTCCGATAATATATTTAGATATGTCCATATTTCGATCCATATTCCTGGATACGTACTAACCACGTACTGATACAAGCAAGTTATAAATATTCTTATCACGCTATAAATATCATCATCAGAAGCTCCTTTTATCCCACTGCTGTTTTTAAACATCTCCCGCTTTGTACCACCTTTTTCGGTCTCAGGCTGATCTGGTAACTGGCGGCTCTTTCTCCTTGTGTTATAAATTTCTTTATATCATTAAGAGCATACTCTTTACTCAACTGTCACACATTACTCAAAAGAAACTCAACTGCAATTATTCAAGGAAGTCGGTTGACAGTATTGTTAGGAAATAAGTTTTATGAAACTGATTAAGCTATTCGTTCTAACTTAGTTGATGATAATAACTTTTTATCTCAAGAAATAGATAACCTATAAAGATGAAGCTATTTTATAAGGCTTCTTGCACAAAATATATAGCCAGCGAGAGTTAGAATTGGATAGCACGTAATAGTATCCATAAGCACACGCTGTCTTCGGCGAGCATCGCGACTTGACAGATATTTTATTAAATAATAAATAACGTTAAACTATAAACAAATAATGCACCCAACATATATACTTAGACTTCGCCCAAAATTATCCGTAGCTTAATGTCTGTAAGTCCCACCCAAAATTATCTGAAATTCAATTGCTGTACGTCCCGCGGCTTTCGAGATAAGATTAATAATAGTATAATAATAATAATAAATTCTTTATTTGTGACCAAAAGATAGTACAATGCTGCAAAAACATATTGTAGTAACAAATAGGCTAGTATGCTAGATATTAGGTTGGACTGTAATGCCTAAACGAGGATTTATAAATAGTAATGAGTATATTTTTAAAGTAATATAGTCATATAATTGTATGACTTGAAAAACGTTAGATATATGAAAAGAAAAAGGACATAAGTACAGGTTCAGAAAAAGGGGATGGGCTGATTGAAAATCTAATTTAGGTAAAATTCTAAGATTGATATTTGCCTTCCATCACTGCCTATCGTAAAGTTCAGGCCAAATTTATCTAGTAATAGTCGGTTTATTAAAAATATAAAGTGTTCCCAGCGTTCTATAAAATACGTCTTAATGTCTGTTCTGATTTAAATGCTGTAATATCATATACCTATTGCCTATTTACGTTATATAAATGACCAATCTTCCGGAAAAAAACAAATCAAAAGTAAAATAATCTAAATTGAAACATAACTTTAAAAATATTTCTTAATTTTTTTTGCATACTTTTGCATATTGGACAAACCTCTGTGGTTTATAATGCGCAATTTAACGATGTTCTATAACGTATTTTGTTACAAAATTAAATTAAAAATAATAATAACTAAATTAGTGTCAAGCAAAATGAAAACTAGTTGTGATGCACTTGATATGTCGTGTTTTCGCCAGCGGCGTTCCGACTTGAGCGGAGCGCCTCGAGGGCAATAAAATTAATGAAGCGTGGAGATTGACTTTGACTTTGACTTTGACTTTGACTTTGACTTTGACTTTGACTTTGACTCTGACTCTGACTCTGACTCTAACTCTGACTCTGACTCTGACTTTGACTATTAAGAACGCCAAACTTTATAGAAGCTATTTTAGTCTTCTTTACTAAGTGATCATGAAGTTGAACGTCTCTTGATATATAGGCTTTATGTATTCCGATACTGGCTGAAGACTCTAAGAAAATTCTCTGGATACGAGATGATACGACCAAGGGTGACTTTCTGGTCTTATTCTTTCTTTTTATCTCTATTTATTTTCTCTTTGAGTCTCATTATTAGACTTCTAAGAGAAGATATTTGATTTCAAATAAAAGTTTATACCAACGCAGCGTTAGCTAATGTTTTCGAAAATATCGTCCCTATTGATATGCGTATGTTTTTTTTATTTTGTAATTTCTTTTTATTACAGAAACAATCAGTGCAACATATTTTTAATAAGAGTAATAAGAAACTTTCTATATGTTTTTGTATATTTAGACGAGCTAGAGATCGCCTGATGGTAGAAAGTAAACTACGAATCTCTTGGCATATCACATGCTTAGTACTATGACATATATTGTTATAATATATAATTACTAGCGTACCCGCTGTTCTGTATGATATTTCAAGCCATTAGGACATTCAACAAATAGCTAGTTAAGTATTAATTTTTGTAAAGAACCTAGATACCGGCTGCAGCGCTATCTGTCGGGTTGATTTGTGAATCTAAACCATCCAGGGCGCCATCCAAACGCTTTCAAAAAGTCACTTAAATCGATCCAGCCGTTTAGGAGGTGTTCAACATAACACAACGGAGGTGTTCAACGTAACATACACACGTACAGTAGAATTATATATTATTGGGTTTGGCCAATATTTAAAAACTCAGTTTCGCTTTTTAATAAATGTATCACACACTTATTAATCATTTTACAAACATCAGTTTATTAATTTGTTTATTGAATTAGTTTCATATGAAATTATGTAAGGACTATAATAATCTGGGTTGTAAGATAAAAATTAAGAAAATAATGCGGCAAATTTAAGAACACTTAATTATGGGGCTGGAACGGGATCGGGAACGGGAATATGTATGTTTTTATGTATATAAATTAAATAGAGATAAAGTAATTTATTTTCCAATACAAAATCTACATAGGATTTGAAATTTAAAAAAAAATGTCAGAAATCCGTACGCAACGCCATCATTGATACATAATTGTACACACTGACAGACGAAAATTGCCAGTTTAACTAAAATAAATATGTATCATAAAGAATATTTGAGATTCAGTTTCAATTTAGCGGAAACGTATTCTTTTCCGCTTCTGCATTCTTTAGAATGTTTTTTCATGTAAAATTCAAACTTCCTCAACGTAGCGGCGGGGAAGGGGCGTTATTTGTTTTCGCGTCTGTGCCATTCTCCGGTCGGGAGTATTAATTCCAACAAGTAGGCCATCCTGATTGTTCTTACTCTTTCCACAATTTCCATCGGCATCATTACTCGAGCTCTGTTCTCTAGGAAATAAATCGTTTCATTTGTTTTTATCTATTTCCAAATACAAGCATTATTTCTTCCCGCTTCCTCAATCATATACTTGATGCCCAGAAGTTGTTATATGTTAATATGCGAACATTAAAATCTATGGGCCAAGCCAATACTATCGACGCTGATAGAGTGCACTTCCAGAATCTCTGCTTCTGGCTTCTGAGAAATTCACTTCCGTCTTGTAACTCTATAAAGGTATATTTAAAGAGTATTTATGCACTACTTATGTACATTTGGATACTAGTGAACCCTACAGACGTTGTCTTACCGGAATTTAGGTTTTTGTCTTATTATCCAATTAACCGATCTCCTATAACAGGAAAATTATTCTGAACGAAATCGGACAGCAACTTTAGAAGTTACTTAACAAATACGTTTATAGCGTATCAGATACATGGAGATAAGTTTACATTTCAATAGTCTGACGAATAAAAAAAGTCACCACGGGGTTCCTTTTATTTTGAAGGAGATTCTTTAAGGATCACGGAAAAATTAGAATCAGACGATTTCCGCAAGGTAGTAGTGTAGCTAAAACCATCAATAGCGTACGTTCCAGGCGTTATTGACAACATGGCCTGATCCTTTATTTTTTCATTTTTGCACCAGTACAAAAGTCCCCTCAACGTTTTAGTGACCATAAATTTAGCATCACGGCCTCTCTTCCATTATCAAACTGTGTTTTTCTCGTGGTGGACGTTTCACTTTCCCATATTTCGATCAAAACGGCAAGCTGATGTAGTCCAAGTACTAGTTTTTTACTCGCATGTACAATGTACATAGTATAATATGCTGGCCTTTTTTTGTCGCTTCTATTAATGGGAGTACTCTGATCCTAGAAAGTTGTAACTCTATAATCTTTTGTTACACGATAAATCTGTAAATAAAGTTTAAAAATAAATATAACTTCAACCAATTAGACTGGGTATTAAGCGAACAATTAATTTTAATTTTTTTTAAAGTTTTTAACTACTTTATTATAGTAATTTTTTGATAGTTTCGAAATTCCACACAAAAAAGCCCCGTTATGTATTTAAATTTTTACATTAACTTCTCGTAACAGCGCCTCTTAAGCGCTGGTTACACCGCTCATGAAACTTAGTCTATTTATGGAGGTATAAAGTTTTTTTTTTATATATAACAAGGGGCAAACGAGCAGGCGGTACTCTCACTACCGACACCCAAGGACAACTGCAACACTAGGGGGATCGCAGATGCGTTGCCGGCCTTTGAGAAATGAGTATGCTCTTTTCTTGAAGGTCCGTGTCAAGACACGCTTATATAGAAGGGTTCCGTATCTGATACGCTATAAACGTATTTGTTAAATAACTTCTAAAGTAGTTGTCCAATTTCGTTCAGACTAATTTTCCTAATGAGTTTTTAGCAGGTTCTACCAACATGGAAAATTTCGAGTCTCTACGTCTATTAGTTTGGAAATGCTAGGAGGGGACCACCTGACGGGCAGACAGACGGTCGGACGGACAGAGCGAAATTATAAGGGTTCCTTATAGTACTACGGGACCCTAATGACACTTTTATAAATAAATGTACGATTATTATAAATTTTGGTAAGAAATATTTCCGAATTTAGTATTAAAAGACACGTGTTAATGTGTGTATTGCAAATTTCAGGAAATTCGTGATTAAGAGATATCAGACGAGTCGCAAATTTGGTTTCACCTATAATATGTTAATGCGCAAACACTTATGCTAAACCGAGCATGAACAGCGCTCGAAATACGTACATTCACAAATTCATATATCATTGTTTGTGTTAGAGTGACGTCTTTACGCCTTGAGTGACGGCATTTGAGTTGATTGCAAGGTTAAGCATTTCTTACCACGACCAAGTGATAGATGGGTGTCCCATTCTAACACTGGTTTTCTACTAAATAAATCCTTCTGATTTACTTTTTGAAAATAATACTGGGTATGCTTTTAAGTCTTCTTAGTGGAGTCGTGGCTTAGTAGTAGCTCTTGCTGCGACCGTGTTGTAGATGGGTAACCCGTTTTAAAAATAGTTTATATTTGATATCCGACCTCCTCCTTTCCGCAAGGCATGTAAAACAGTCCCAATTAATATCACTGAGTGATATTGAAGAGATAGTAGTAGAAGAGATTCCAGGGTTTTTTTTTTTTCCAAACATCAATTTGCACCACAGGCTAATGCCCGTGCCATTTGATAGTGCTATGTTCTAATTAATGACAACAACACCATCACTAGACGTGACAGCATTGCCGCCACTTCACGCCGATCTCATGTGAGAAAGAGGTACAGGTATCCGGACGCGCCGGCCCAATTCGGCTACAAGCATGGCGCTACCTCTAATTAATAACATAGTTCTTGATATCCTTTTATACATTATGGTTGGTTTTTAATTTGTGTTTAGTTGACCCGTGACACGAAAGGAGTCCAGGGGTGGATCTTCCTTTTTATCTATTTGATAACTGGTCAAATCTACTACACTTTTGTCACTACCTCTATATCATCCGTGACAATAGTATCCGCAACCTTTTTCGCCTCCCCTTCTACCTCTGTATCCTTTTACTCCATCCCTTTTCTCTACTCCTACTTTTATCATTAGAGGCCGGCAACGCATCCTGTAGCCTCCTGCTAGTGGAGACGTCCATGGGTGTCAGCAGTCACTTAGGTGAATCGCCTGCTCGTTTGCCCCCTAGTAACATAAAAATAAAACGAACCACACGCTTTTATATGTACATCTCGTGTTTTTTAAATTATGTATTTACAATTTTATGTATTTATAGTTTATAATTTATATACTACATATTTAATTACGTATTTATAATTTATGTACTACACCTTTGTCATTCCAATCGGTCTGGCATTCAAACATTATTATAATATATTTCATTATAAATTATATAAAAATTCCAAAGTCAAACCATTATTTAAACAGTATATAATAAAAAAAAACACCAACTAGTTTTGTTGCACCAATCAAAAAGTGACTATGAATTTAAATACGATTTCGTCATACCGTTGAACTGCAACCGATATTTTATAGCATTTTAATGTTACCTGTAACCCTGATCAAATTATTTCATCATAATCATACATTTGACATTTCACCACAATCATAACATTCTAGAAAAAGACGAAGGCTATTTATAATATAATAATATAGTAATTACTCGCGGTAATCACGCAATAGGTCAGATAATCGTGTGCGCTCAGCATCGATTTCTCCTAATTTTTTCTTTGAAAGTTCTCGAGGAACGCAAACGATCGTGATCCATATGATGAAAGTTGTTTCCCTACATGGAGAGAACGTTACATGTAGAGAAAACAAGAGACGGTGGCAAGTTATTAACTGGATTATCTACTTATTAATAAATGAAGCAAAAACTTTCGGTACCATTTGACGGAGGTGTGTGATGAAATTTGTCACAATTATAGTTTTTATAGAGGTAGTGCGCAAATCGTAATATTTTATAAAATATCCATTATAAAAAGTATCAAATTATTATAGTAAAACCTCACGCACACCAATGCCGAGCGATTTAAGCACACTTGTATACATCTTGTTATAGGATGGTGTCAAAGCGTAGTCATGACAACCATGACAAAATAACAAAGTATTTTGTTATTATGTGTAATTAAATTATAAAATGTCGTTGAACTAAGAAGGAATATTTTGTACATAGTTTTAAATAAGCCGGCGTTGTTGTATGTATAATACTCTCACAAGTAAAATTATTAGGTATATTACCTTGATCTGAGTCTTGACTGATGAAGATTCGCAAACATTTTTATGTATGGACCTTTGTCTCTGTTTTTTTATTTAGTTTCAGCAAAGTAAAATATTAGGGAGCCTGACATTCCTTGAGGATATATATCACAGTACATATTCGTGTGAGTGGCAACGCTCATCGATGTAATATAAGTAGTTAAAATGTATTCGATTAATAGATAATGTTTCGGCTGTCTCTGGGATGAGGTTCTTGCAATTACGATCGCTAATGTCACGCGATGTTCGAGGTCACCGAGTATAAATTATTTTGTAAAGCATGCTTACTTCGTCGTGAGAACTCGTGTGAAGATTATTGTTATGATATAATGTGAGACCATATGTCCGCGTAGCAAACCTGAATGAAACATACCGGTACTTACACAAACCAACCCGTAATCTGTTATCGAATAAAAGTTCAATGCATTTTGAACCTTAAACCCAGGCGATAATTGCCTAAATAAATTACAAGGGGTATCGCATAAAAGTTGTCAAAATAATTGCTCTATAGGGTTGCCATTTTCCTTTAACTTATACTTTTGACTATCCTTATAATTTGATTATAATAAAATTACTGTTACCCGCGACTTTGTCTGCGGAAAGTACCGAGAGCCCTTAGACTTCCTTAATCTGATGGCTTTATAAAAAATCGTTTCTTTGCAGATGTGGACGAAGTATAAATTACCTCCTTGCCAAATTTAATCTTTGTACGTCTCGCGGTTTTCGTGATTTCATGTTAGGTGACCTTTAGCTTTTATATATTGTACATGTATATGAGTACAATATAATAGGAATACTTTCTAAGTGAAGTTTTTTAAAGCGTTTTTTTAGTTCAGTTAAGGTTTTATTAAACCTTATTTTAGGAGTTGTTGGAAAGGAAGAGATAATACAGAACCACGTGTTAACGCAACTACAAATACAAGTGCAAATTTTCGTATATATACATACATTTGTAGCTTGAGGCATATTTAGTAATATATAATAGAGAGCATATATGCAATTTTGTTATTATTATTATTAATTTATTTTTTTGCTTCATTTATTTATTTATATACACATGAACCCAGCTCTGGTTATAACAAAATTATGAGTTGCCAAATTATGGTATTAACAATGTAACATTTCTCATATTCATAATGTATTTTATATGACTTATACATAATTAGTTTAATTTAAATACCAAAGTATTAGTATTAATTTAATAAATAAATAAAGAATATTAACAGTTTATAAATATTTTTTCTTCCTTTAAAAAACTGACTTCAAATTGTCAAAACTGGAGAACTTTGAGCTGGGCTCTTGTTGTGAATATTAAACCGTACATTAGGGCCGACATCCACTGAGACATTTATTGTGTGCCCCGTGCACACTACCAGAGTTTTATATTTGCCGTTGGAGATTACAAGACACGATGCATTAGGTTTGTGCTTCGTATAAATATATTTAGGAGACTGAACGAAAGTGCCGCCATTTTCAACGATGGTTCGAAATTCGAGTGTATTTTTTTTTTTGTTTATCTCAGAACTTTCGACTGGGTGATACGATTTTGGTCATTCTTTTTAAATCTGGAAGCTTGCACTTCCCGTGCGGTCCTATTCTAATTTGGTACAGTTCTGAGAATTTGAAGTCGTTTTTTTAAAAAAGAAAGTTGCTACTATAAATAGAACGTAGAAAATATGAACATCAATGAAAAATAGTTTTATTAATGTTATTGAAAATGAAAATTAATCTGTGAATTAATATATAAACGCAGGATAACAATGGGCAAGCAAGAAAGAGTAAATTGAAAGAATTTTTTGATAAGCATAAAAAATACCTCATCATAATTGTACCGTAATAGTAATGAAAGTGAAACTCATTAAAAATGGTCTAGCTATTTCGGAGATTTAAAGAAAAAAAAATATGGTCTCTTCACAAAATATTGCCAATATTTTTTTCTTCAAATGTTTTGGTATACTTATTTACTTGTATTTTTAAGCTAAAATAGGCTATAAATAAGCGATAAGAAAGCACCCCTTAGAGGTCTCAAAAACCACGTAATGATTTTTTTTTTCTATTTTTGCAATTTGCAACACAGGCTAAATACCCGTGCCATACGAAAGTACTCTGTTGTATTGATTGTTGTCTTCACTCTTCATTCCAGTCGTTCTTTTAGTCCCTTATACAAAATCCGCGTTCGTCTTTGGGGCAGCCATCTCCGCAATGAGATGAGCATCACTGTGGCAAACAAATTCTTCAGTTTTATATATTAAGTATAAATGTTGTTTTGCACTTTAAATTTTTTTTTATATCTTTGTTTTTGAGATGTGACGTCACAAGGCTTTTTACCTCCCTGCCCGTTGTCACACAGTATCACATTTTGTTGATACCCTAACCCTTTAAGGTGTGAAGGAATTTATGAGCGATCCCTTAGGCTCCTACCTCACCGAGACGCCATAGTGAGGTCGCCGGCTACGTAGCCATAGATATCTGTGGTTGCACAAATGAATAGCCAGTAGTAATCGTGGCTACGTTTCTAATTCGGCGACGTCGGCAAACCGTCGCCACGTGAGTTACCTGTCCTAAATGTTAATATGAATTGTTTGGATACGTATCCCGCGTCGTCGCCATGGCGTCTCGGTAAGGTAGGACTCTTAAAGACAAATGTAGGTCGCTAATAGGTAAATTCAATGTGTCTCTGCCAATCATGTGTGGCAACATACGGTATATAAAAGAAATTGTAAGAATCCAAAGAGAAATTCCTATATACCATAACAGTGCGAAATGTTTATGAAATTGTGCCAAACGACGCATACTTGGCTAATAAGCAATTAAGTATGGAAAATTATTAAAAATTATTGCAAATACTATGATAAATAATATATTTTATATGGAACTGTATACGTTTGGTATCGATAAGCAGTGTGGGGTCTTAGGAATGGCATTCATTAAAATTGTGACTCCTTTATAGTTAGGCATTGGTACATTTACTTAAACTTTTATGGTGATCTGATATTCTTTGAATGCGCTTGTACATATTGTTTGTTATATTCTAATTATGTGTTATTTTTTAAAAGTACTAAACTATAATTTCCACGTTTATTCTCCGCAAATAAAGTTATTTTAGAACTTTATTCGCAGTGCCAGTGGCAGCCAAATTTCGTTTATGAATGTTGTAACAGTGAAACCTAAATAGTGATTTAGAACTATTAAAAAACCGGGCAAGTGCGAGTCAGACTCGCGCGCTGGTTCCGTACTGTCACATAATGCTTTTACAAGGTATTTTACGAGTAAGATTAGTACTTCTCATGGTATTTCCTTGAATGTGACAGTCTTCGTAATTTTTTTGGATGTTACTACAACTTTACGGATTTAGTATTTTTCTTTTAACTATGCCCTTTATTATGCTATAAGACATTGTTTTTTGCCAAATTTCATGGTTCTAGAGCAACGGAAAGTACCATATAGGTATTGACTCCATTTTCATACATTTTACTAGTATGATGAATACGACACATACAGCCATATCTTTACATTGCATATATTTAGAGGGTTGATGTTTCGCACAGCTTCAAGGGAGCGTAATTCTCAGTATTTGGTATTAATTTAAACTTTGTCTTTACACATTCCTGAGAAAAAGGGCCTTGACAGACAGACAGACAGACTGACGGACAACGAAGTGATCCTATAAGGGTTCCTTTTTTCCTTTTGAGGTACGGAATCCTAAAAATATTTAAAATAATAATTATTTTATTATTGCTATATATTGAGCTTTTAATATATTTTACTTCTTAAAATTATTTTACTTTTTTTGGCGTTTACGTTTACTTTCAAAATCAAAGCGACCTTATTCTGTAATATTCTAATTACATATCTGTTTCGTCTAAATTACTACCAATACCTCTACCTCTATATTTATATTATACTAATTGCTACCCGCGACTGCGTCCGCTTAAAATTAGGTGAAAAAAATATAACTTGTTGATACATTGCCTATAAGCCTTCCTCGATAAATGGGCTATCTAACACTGAAAAATTTTTCAACCTGGACCAGTAGTTCCTGAGATTAGCGTGTCCAAGCAAACAAACAAACTCTTTAGCCTTTTATATTAGCACTAGCTGCGCTCCGCGACTACGTCCGCGTGGGCCACCCTTATCACTTAGGGGGATGAAAAATAAATGTTGACCGATTCTCAACCCTAGCCAATATGCACGCAAAATTTCATGAAAATCGGTCGAGCCGTTTCGGAGGAGCTTGGCAACGCATCCCGTGACACGAGAATTTTATATATTAGATAGAAAAATAATATATTTACATTTTATTGAGCTAAAAAAAAAGTGTTTGTTGACTGACCTGTAAAGTCGTAGCATTCGTAGCGCGTAGCGTTTCTACGATATACATTATTGTTTATATACCAACGTTGTATACTACTTAATAGTGTACGCGGCCCTATATACGATAAAGAGAAATTCATTATTGAGTTCTAATACTAATAATTAATTATAAAACGGATTGATAGATTCAGAGTCGCTATTTTAGGAAAATCTACGGCAATTTTTTTTTTGGAATGTTTGGGAATTAAAAGTGAAAAGATTTTTCCTTTTTTTTCATATTACAGGCAGATTGCTATCACTTTCGACAACTGCAGCTCCAGATGCTTTGCCGGCCTTTGAGAAATGAGTATGTTCTTTTTTTGACGGTTCCAATGCCTTTCTTGGGAATCGGGTGTACCAAAGTAGTCTTCCATACATTCGGCACCACGCCAACAAAGTAAGAGAGCTGGAATAGACGCGTGAAAACTGAACCTGGAGCACTTATACGTATCACAACTGGTGAGATGCTGTCAGGCCCACTCGACTTGTGCGTTTCCAGAGAGAGGAGCGCTTTACGCACGGAACGATGCCGGAATTCTATTTTCGGCATAGAATAATCGCACCGCATCGTTTGGTCTTCCAAAGTCGAGTTGGACGCAACGATTTTTGCAATACGGTAATTCGAATATTAATCTGAATGGTTTAAAAAATATATGTATATATATGAAGTTACCGGTAAATAACGTAACCCCGTGAGGTCGGCAGGCTGTGGCGGAGCTGCTATATAATTCACGGCCCATTTGACGCAGGCCCCGCCCGCGGCCGCGGCGAGCTCTTTGTTGAATTGAGATAAGAATTTTAGAAATGGCACGCAAATATTATGCATGTTAAATAGACATCGCTCTCAGAAAACATTCTTTTGGAATTCTAACATATATTAGTTGCGGCGGCGAATAAACGTGTTTCTATATGACGTACATACATATTAGATGGAGATCCAAGGGCATTAAGACATAACTATTTCACTGCAAAGAAATTGTCTTTCTTGTCAATTGGCACTGGGATCTCGGCTAAATGACAAGTTTATGAGTACCTATACTCTGTTCTTCAAAGTTCTTTGGTCTAATCAGCTATATTTTTATACTACCATCGGAGGCACATCACAAAACCTTAATGCCTATATTGGAGGGAATTGATAATATTAGGCGTACCGAAAAAGATTCTCAACGCTCTTTAAAAAAATATTCATTTCCCCCGTCGTCGTGCCTTACGTAAGTCTCTTAATATTTGCTTTCACCGAGATTCTATAGAGTACTCGCGGCAAACACAGGGAGTGCGTACTTGAGACCTGTAAAACGTATTTATGCCTCAAAAGCGGAGTGCAGGGGGGGAACAGCCGGCCTCCGGAGATTATCTGTGGCTCTCGAGCGAAGGCCGCGTTCGAGGGTCATCGATACCAAAAGAAATGAACTGGTGCTCTCGCGCTGAGGTCAAGCCTCCTTCAGCTACGCTTCGAGAATAATTTGTACGGAGTGCTGTTCTTGGGGGTTGTTTGAATACATTACCTTCTGGTTGCTACGCCATATGCTTAACATTACATTTTCTTACTCAAATACATTATCCGCCATATTTTTTAAGTCAAATATTGACATTCATAGTAGACGAAACAAAAATCTTGATGTATATATAAACTATTGAAATATAATATCAAAATAAAAAGGACACTATTTTTGTCCGTTTTTACTAGTGAATAATGTAATTAGCATTTGGTTTTGGTTCCCGACATGTGGTATTGGATCCAATGCCAAAAACACTCTCTGTCTTTGAACACAATGGTTTCACACAATATCGCCTGATATTTGCTATTAGCAATGACGCAGCTTTTAATGTCTATCTCCTTGTTTATTGTTGTTGCAACAAATCTAAGCTGAAGTCTTGATTACGCTCGCAATCGTAAACGGATCTACGTTTTAAACATAGCGACGGATAATGGCGACAGCACAAATGGAAACAAATAGGAAAAAGCTCCGTAACAAATGTTTCCCGTGGCGGCTACCTTTATTGCGAGCCAAAATTTACGAGTACAGGGTGGCGCGGTCACAACGTTGGCGGGTTGAAACGCTTCATGATTTGTTTTTGCCAACGACCTAATTCGATAGTTACTGAAAGACAACAGTGGCATAATATTCACCACAAGCGCCTATTGTATATTTCCTGCTTCGTCACTGTTTTGCTACATTTGCTGGAAACCCTATTAGGATTTACCGATAAAATTGACCTTAAAATCATGATATTTTAACTGAATTACTAAATGCGTCTTAATGCTTTTCATGATCGAATTGGGGTACTACCGTCACTCACTCACGTGTAAACGAAAACCGTTCACCTCGGATGATGTCTACCTAAGTACATACGAATGTGGTCTAACAATACCAGGTGGGAATACTACTGGTATGATCTGTCTTAACCAATGTTAAGCACATATTTCTGTCACACGCCATATATAAGAAACTATTTCGAGTTATGAAATTGCAATTTATTTTATAAATTATGTTTGGTATATATCATATATGATTCAACATTATATATTATATTCAACAGAAACATAACCATATTAGTCCATTCATCATACGTGGACAACCTCGTCAAGAGAACCCAAGTCGACATGCAGGCAAATTCTTTGAATGGAATTCACATGAATGTTCACGAAACTGAGCATAAATTATTCTGGTAATTTCTACGAATGCACCCTCGACATGCACACATTCACATATTCGCGAAGCGTCAATCCTTTACAAACGGGTGCTCGGTAGTGGGACGACGGCTAAGGGTGTTCATCTCAAGGTACACTGAGGATGCAAATGGCGCGTGAATAAAATACGAGCGTTTTGTCCCCGAACTCCGCTGGGTCTCATCCCCGCACACCCACCCGCTGTGTTGTGGAACTGTCACCTCAATATCACTCGTAGGATTTATCCGACTGCCTATTTCGCGAGTTATCCTGAAAGAGATATTTAACAGGAATAAAAGAAAATAATCTTTATATGCTCCACTTGTAGTACTATACACTAAAAACAGAAAACTATGGGTCTTCTCTATTATACGTACAATGCTATAATGTCCCTTAAAATGATTACTTATTATACGGCTTTGTAAACACACGTTCGGGCATCGGGCTTGCACGACCAGTTTCGAACCCGTGCAGTGGTAGTTTGGGACTCACTGGATGTCTGCCAAAATACCATTAATACAATTTGTTGAACTTTATTAATGAGCTTAAGCTAGAGATAAGATTTACGAGATTTTGAATCGACATTTCTTCTTTCCCATTTTCTTTCTCACAGCGACCGCCCTCTCCGCCTCTCTCAAATTTATCTCCTTCAGTAACAAAATGCTTTTATTGAAGGATTCAGCTAAATATCTTCATGTAGCTGTCTCATCGCAAATATTATTTTATTTATTCGGAAGCTCGGATGATTGCTCTTTTATTTTCCCTCATCATTAGATCCCTAGTGTATAATGCAATTAATGTCAGTGACGATCAAGTCCATGCTAATTAACATACGACAATCTCTTGCAGGAGGAGATCGAAGACAGGCCCCGAGCGGCCACATTCCTCAGTTCCCTGGCGGACTACTCCAACACCATCCCGACCGCGTCGGCGGCAGACCCCGACGCGCCCAAGTTGAAAGCCGCATTAAAATCCGTTGCGTAGTTTAAAAGATCTAAGCGTAGCGGAATGGGAACCGACGTTTTATGCCATGTAAAGATAACCAGCTGGGAAATTAATATAGAGCCTTATTTCTTGCAAGGTGATACAACAATAGTTTAAGTCTATTTATCTTCTTCATCTTCTTAAGTTAAAGTTTTCTTCTTCTAAAATTAAGTCTTCCTCTTCTTTATGTGCCGTCTGCTCTGCGGAGGTTGGCTGTCATTAAAGCTAATTTATATTTTGACGCTGCTGACGATGATGTCTATGGAGAAAAAAAAAACATATGATTAAAAAGATGCATCAACACTTCAGCCTTTTGGACGTCGTCGTGTCGATATGAGTTTGAAGTACCCAAAAAGATGCGTCTGCTTATTAGTCATATTTTCTCAATGAATTTTTGGCACATTGCCAGACCGTCGTGATTGAGATGTTCGTTAAATACTGAGTAATCAAGTTCTTAGTGTTCTTGTTTTTCAGAATTTATTTTTCGGATGCACTATCTTTATCTAGTTACGCCCGTGACCTTGAAATTGGCCAAAATCGTTGAATTCGTTGCGGACACAGTCACGGTTTTAAATTAGTAAAAGGTAGTGTAAAGTACGACATATAGTATACATGTCGCAGGCAGCGGGCTTAATCAGCCGTTGAATTGAATGCCTGGCTTCTTTACTAAACGGCGCCGTTCAATTGACTGAATGATAGTCAGCCATTTGATCATACGCTCAGGATATTGAACAATGTCCAATCTAAGATTGTAAGATGTTAAATAATGGTCTTATATTATATATTACATGTTAATTTTAGTTAATAATCATAATATTGTATTCGATTTTAATTTTTAATAATGTTTTATGTTTCGTTTTAAAAATTTTCTTTTAGTTTCGTTGTATTGATATTTATTTTTATTTTAATCGGTTCCTAAGGTAGACAACTTAATGCCTGTGTTATAGGTAACAGCCGCCTGTTATACACAAATATTTTTTTTTGTAAAAGTAAGTAAGTATTATATAATAGGAATTAAATGAGAGAACTTTAAATCTCAGAACCTTCATCAGTATCTAATAAGAATTTGACTTGAAATTGGATAAAGTAAATATTAGTGGATAGACAAACAATAATTACTATTAATTGAATTTTGGAATCAACTTGAACTGATTTAATTTATCTCTTTTTAAGGAGAATCAGCGACCCAAAATAGGTCTTGGATACGGGTTTCGTTCTATGAAGGCAACTCAGTTCTATTCAGCTAAGTCAGAGGGGAGATGAGTGGCAATAAATTCGCAAGGGCCCGACTCAATGCCCTTGCTAATTATTGCACAAATTGATTAACATATGAAAATTTAGGCCTTACCTAACATAAGAAAAAATACTATGAAAAACAGTGAAGTCTCCACTGTAGAGGAAGAGGAAGAGGCTTGGCTTATTTGATATTTTTTGTTATCCACAAACCAGGCAGTGTTTTATTTTATGATTAGGCGCTTGGGCCATATATAGCGTCCTGAGTCTCTAGGATTTCCCACCCCATACATGAATAAAAAATAAAATCCAGCAGATTGTCCCGCAGCTGTCTGGATGTCTTTTAAACTTACAACCAAATAAGTTACAGTCTTTGTTAATTAAGCAGATCTTGTTTTTAACTTTCTTCAGGCATTAGTCTAAAAGGCATAGTCAGGTGTGGCTTGAACCGCCCCTCGCTGCATGTCGCCGTGGGCCATGGCCCAGGTGGCCCTAAGGTAAATACATCGCTGAAACCAGAATTAGATGTTTAAAATCGCTGTCACTTTGTCAGTAGCATTAATTCGTAGATGAAGTTGTTAGTGCGTGTGGCTTTCCACTCGGCTGCGGGGTGGAATGTGATAAGTGATAGGACCCCAAATGAGAGAGAGAATGGTTTGTGGTAGGGACCTGTGATGCATCCGGTGCTTCTTCACCCAGTCGATGGCGGTGTTCTGAAAGGCGAACGTGTTCATCACCATGAGTATGATTTGTAGGGGCATCTTAGCCTTAAAAGTTCTGTGAGTCCACAGCCGATGGGCGCCCACCGTCACACCAACCATGGCTATCTGGTAAAGTATATAATCTGTAAAATATTCAAGAAAATGAGTACTGTTAACAAATACGAATAAATAACGACAGTATACCTTTTTTGAACGTGAGTTCTTAACGCGGCTTACGAAAGTAACGGGTAATGCGATTTCGCAGAAATCGTCACGTAACGAAATGCCTTACGCTGTGCTAGTGTGTGAGATTATAAACAGATTCGTTATTAAGTTGATGAAATAAGATATTTTAAAATTTATTAAATGTCAATTCTTTTATTTCATCTGATAAGTGGTTATACACTCTTATTGCCACGCAATATACATTTTTACTGTACAGAGCCAGTCTTTGATTTGGAATTTCCAAACTATGTATATTTTATTTTGTTAATCTATACTCATATTAAAAATCTGAAGAGTTTGTTTGTTTTCTTGAACGCCCTAATCTCAGGAACTACCCGTCCGATTTGAACATTATTTCAGTCTTAGATAGCCCATTTATCGAGGAAGGCTGTAGGCTTTATATCATCACGCTAAAATTTCTCAGCTAATTTTATACGGACAAAGTTGCGGGTAACAACAAATTTGTGTTTTTTTTCATTAACTAACATTCGTTTTTATAAGATTTTTACTGACACTTTAAATTTCCATTTATGTCGCATTTCCTATACCAGTACATTCGAGGAGGGCATCAAAACCTATAGGGTACTTCCCGATGTCCTAGACCCATGAGATTTGGCAAGAAGCTATATTTTATAATTCCTGGGTCAATCTCATCCACAACTTGCCCGCAAAGTTATCCAAATCGTCGCGCCACCTCTTCCTCGGCCTGCCGGGTCGTCAGCGGCCATTGGTGGGCATCCAGGAAGTCGCGATATAGGCCCACCTTAGCGGGTCCATTAGAGCCACATGCCCAGCTCATTTCCACTTTAGCTTACTTCCCTACATTCATTATCCCAGTAATCACTTTAAAGTAAGTGTTGTGAACTCTAGCAGTTACTTTTACAACTGTTATGCTGTGTTCCATGGCTCTTTGGCAAACGTTGAATCGGGACTTCTGCTCCTCAGTTAATGACCAAGTTTGAGCGCCATAAGTTAGGACAGGCAGAATACCTGTAACCACCTACAAGAACCAAACAATGGGAAACCTCAATTCACCTCAACTTCATTGATTGTGTTCGTGTATCTACGTTACGCTAGAGTTAGGTTGAGCTCCCGCAAAGCTTGTGGCTTACCTACGTTATATTAATGTACCCACCATAAACCTTTATGAACAATATTAATCAAGTTTCTCCATAGGTTAAGACGGGAGGTGACACATTTATTAACAATGTTTACGTTTGATTAATTGAGATTATTTTTATTTCACCTTACCATATTTAAAACATCAAAATGCCTGTGTGTGACAGTGACATATTAAATATTCCTCCTTTTCATATATATGAAAAGGTCTAAAATTTCAATTGAAAACATTTAACGTCTTGGTTAATAGTCTTAAAAGTGATAATTATGCAGTTTGGTTTTTTTTTTTCCAAGTCAAATTATAATGATCTGTAGAAGGCGAGGCGCTAGCGGTATACGCCTTGCCTTCTACTATCTTAAAATAATTATGCAGTATTTAGTACATGAGTGTATGAAATATAATTATTAAAACTATGTACAAAAATAGCCACCAACATGTACAAGTTTATTATGCAGTCAAAATATTATTTTATTAAACAGTAATCTATGTGTCATGTTTGATGTCATTGATTAACTTGCATAACGCGAGTAAGAACGTGTTGGTCTTGTGAATTGTGATTTTATCATAAGTTTGTGCAGTGCTCTTGCATAAAGCACAAACATGCACATATTAAGTAAACTTACTACTTTAGGCACAACGTTTAGAATATGTAGAAACTTTTCTTTATCAGCCGTTTATAATGCTAATCATTCGTAAGTATTTTATAGTTTTTTTTTATAATAAAGTACGCCGGTAGGTGCTATAAGTTCTTGCCGATCTTATCTTTAGTTGAGAAGGTCAGGGGAAATTAAAGAGCGCATAGGAAATAGAAGCATTTTATGTTTAAATTTAGTTTTTGGTATCGGGGAACATGCAATAAATAAAATACTAATATACATATAAAAATCTCTGAAACTACTTAACCTATTCTGTTTCAACTACATTATTGTATGTGGAATTTATGTGTATTAATATATTAAGGCTATTTCAATTAATGGTACATTTTATCACATAGACAAGAACATATAAAGCAAATTGTAAAAAATTTCATTTCTTGAAAACTTCTAGTTTCCACATACTACCCTCTTTAAGGGGGTGTGTTAGTCTCTCCCCCTCCCCTCAAATAGCTATGCAGTCGAACCAATTTTGCAACTCACTCAGGCAAAATTTGTATAACCTAGAATTTGAATTTTTTTATCTTGAAACATACAAGTTTTTGCATACCCCCTTAGAGAAAGGGTACTAGTACCCCCTTCCCACTATATCTCCTCTCCCTACACCCAAGCACTGCATACAATACTGAACAGTTGAAGCAATTTCGTTACTATCTGTAACTTAGCCCAACTTAAAATATGGGATAGTTTTTATGTCATTTTTTTTAAATCAGTGTTGTTTCTAGAATCTATATATCTGAAAAGTATGGTAACAGACGCCTGTTATATACAATTTTCTTTGTAGAGATATCTCTACAAAAAAAATTGTATATAACAGGCGTCTGTTACCTATAACACAGGCATTAAGTCAACCTTAGGAATAGACGTCCGACGACGTGTGTCATATAGTCCTGTGTATATTTATTTATAGTGTTCGGCCGACCTCCCAAACAAAACTAGAGGAAGTGAGCAGATTCCATCGTCAAGTTTGTTGCTTCGGATAGTTTGTTTGATGGTGATAAATGATAATTCTATAAAGCCGTCAAGTTTAATTAGAGTCACACTGTTGCCTAAATAGTTAGTTAGGCAAGAACGGGTAGCATTGTGCGTTATCAAAGGCTTCGCTCGGACCGTGCCTTTGACCTTTTGTGACTCGGGTTTTTATTATGAAATTGCTGAATATCCACCTTTGTTGGGTCCGCTTTCATTGCTTATTGTGGCGTATGTACTATGTACGTATATCCCAAATTGTTCACATATATTTTTCCATAGTTTTTTTTACTTTTTCTTGAGTTTGACAATTGTGTAAGAAGAATGCTCATGGGCAAATTCACTTATTGAAAGCTCTTGTAAATGCATTGCCGGCCTTTGAGCAATTTTTATGTATGTATATTTCTTGAAAGTTTAAAAATAAAATTATAACCATAGTAGGGAACCCGACATTCGCTGTCCTGCCCGAACGATGGGTTACTTGCTATTTACTACATTCTATTATCTTATGATATTATTTCAGTTCGTGCTCCCTTTTCTTTTCCGTTTCCGTTCCCTTTTCCATTTACGTTCCCTTTCCCAATAATGTCGAAAATTACTCGTAACAAACATACAGACATTTTTAAGTATACAAACCTGGTTCTACATGATGCAAGCGTGGCCACTATTCCCCTAGTTAAGACCCCGGGAAGAAATGCAACTCCTCCCTGGTGGAACCAAGCCGGCAACGTACCTTCCGAGTCTCATGGTCTGTGGGCATCGGTAGTCACTTGGATGAACCATCTGCCCATTTGCCCCTTGTAATATATATTTTGTATTTTGGCTTTTGACAAGTAATAAGCCATCAAATCTTACATCATTTAATCAGTACTGCTTTACATTCTTTTCACATCAAGCTTGACATAACAAAAGAAATTCGTCTTTACTTATATGAGCGCGAGGGAAAGACGAACGCGTTGCTGACCTTTGCGAAATGAGCATGCAAGAAAAGATTCTTAAAATAAGTTAAGTTAAATTAATCAACCTCAGGGATATAGTACGAGGCAGAAAATACTTCCTTATAGTTTCGCTTTGTCCGTCCGTCAGGCTGCCTGTCCGCCCGCAAGATGGTCCCCCCCAAGGTTCACCAAACTGTTAGCTCTCATTTACACAAGAGTTAAAAAAGCGTTGCGTTTAATTTCGTCTTTGGCGGTTTTTAAGCGTTGTCGATACAAAGATATATCGTATATACATATATATAACGTTGAAAATAGAGCATGAAAAATGTCGCGTTATAAAATCGCTGTAATGTGAACACAAACTTGGCAGTTGATACGTTCTATTGGAACGCTTTTTTAACGCGCGGTAAAAAAGCTCTTATGCGAATGAGTGCTTAGATGTAGAGACTTGAAATTTTCCATTGAAATGGCATGCTAATAACTCAAAATGTTATTTTGAGCGAAATCGGACAGCAATTTTGAGGTTATTTAACAAATTCTTTTATCTAGTACCAGATACGGAATCCTTCTATATACGCAAGTCTTGACACACTCTTGGCCACTTTTATCCTACTCTAGTTTTCTTTTTAAGAAAATCCTCTGTTTTGGTATAGTTAAAAGGTAAAAACAAAATGTAGCGCTCGCTAATGAATAATGTATTTAATATAATTTATGTCAAAGTTCAGGGTGATAGATGCGTGACCCATTCACCCAATGATTTTTTTTAATTTCCGACCTCCTCCGTGTTTTAGAAGTCACGTAAAACAGTGTGTCCCGATGAATGTCACTGAATGATGTTTGTTGTGAAATTGTAGATATTATGGGGGGATATTGTGCAATATCACTGGAACAACCGGCGACAATAGAATACAAATACACTTTTTCAATGGACTCGAAATAGTTCGCAAGCCAGTACCGTGTGTTTAGAAAACAATTAGATGTATTGAAACGTGTTTTAGCCAACTTTTTGAAGTGAATACTTCTATGGGCAGGTTTAGTTGAGGAAATTACATAATTGAAGTCCTCACCGAAATGATCCGGTTATTTATAGTTTTAAGTTTTCACTTCTGTCGGCAGTCTTCCGTAGTGTTTTTTTTTTAATATACTTAGTACATTTACATACTTCGGTTATTATTACGCCTAATTTGCATTTAAAAAGATCACTCAAGGTGTATGAAAAATGTTAGATTTTCTACAAAACATTTTTTTTTTAAGAATATTAGGAATACTTTTTAGGTATGTCTAATATTTCCTTTTAACCTCCTACTAAGCTTAAATTAAAAGCTTGTATTAGGAGTGGGTGCGACAAAGCGGCGGTGGGGTTTGAACCGGGCACCTTGCGGACTTACCTTATACCGTTGAGCTATCGAGGCTCTAAAACATAAGGAGCATTATATAAATATATTTTCCTCTTTAATTCGCAATCGCAAATTGTTATAACATCAATACCTACACCTGAGTAAACTGACCAAGGCTCAAGTTATCGCGACTGTGGTTTTCTTTAAATTTATTTCTTTTATTTAAATATTCACTAAGTTACTCGAATGTGCAAACAGGACGTCGTCAATCTCCGCGAACGGCCGCGCTAAATGTGGCCATTACAGTTCCTCCTCGCAATTATCCACTCATCAATTTCCATAAAATCAAAGCACAACCGCTAACTGCACTAACGTACTTATTTATTCAGGTAAATGAACACTTCGGTTTAGAAGCCACATAAAACCGAAATCGAGACCAGCGGAGATTTTCCTAGGCAACGCTACGGATCGTTACATTAAAGTTTCACAGCCTCCTATCTCCCCGCCGGTATCCGCAGTGGATTTCACCTCATGTAATTTTACACTACAGATTTTCAGGCATCGCTTTAATAATGTTCCCCTTTGGAATATCCTGCTCGAATAAATTACGGCCATCCTAAAGCTGGTACAATCGAACGCGTGCAAATAAATTATTCTTAAAACGAAACAATTACTTTTACGAGCCTGATTTCAGTAAGAATAAGTCATTGATTACGTAAATTCCACCAATAACAACCGGTAAAATCTAGCTCTTTCCTGACTTTAATTTTGCGTTTTAAGTTTAAAAGTGAAATCCTAGAATCTTAGAACCAACCCCTTTTCTAATCATTCGGTACATACATACGTACGGTAAGTATCTTTTATAAGGTCACCTGCTTGTCCTGATAATCCTATCTAAATTTGTCTATATGTATTTCAACACACGGTCGTCTGTTAAAAGTCTTATGTCAAAGGTAGAGAATTTAATACCTGTGTTATACGCATAGATAACAGACGCCTGCAATACACATTTTTTTGCACAAATACGACACAACGACTCGAGACGAAAATCGAGCCCAGAACCACCGGAGGTTCCGGTGACGCAGTTGGCAGGGCCACTACTGCATCAATGGGTTAGAAAATATAAATGAATATGAGTTTCTATGTCGTATTTTCGTATTCAACTGGTTATCATATATATATTTTTTTAATATATTATAAGGGGGCAGACGAGCAGGCAGCAGGCACCGAAGTGCCTACCGGCGCCCATGGACATCTGCACGACCAGAAGGTCACCAGTTGTTATCCGCGACTTCGACCGCGTAAAATTAGGTTAAAAAAAAATGGATTCAATTATTGCGTGATGATAGCCTTACAGACATAAACTACAAAAATATTGAAACAATTTCCAGGACAGTCTGATTTCTTTTTTCGTTAGCACTCCTTCATCGTGGATTCAGTTCTATTCAGACCGAACTGTTCCTTGTAAATCTCCCGGTGCCTTTCCTGCAATAACATGATGAATCACCAAAACAACCCTTCTCAGGGTTATCTAAATGTGAATGTGTGATTCGTGCTCGATGACAATAATGTTGATAACATAAGCAATGATAATGATAATGATCCTGACATCAGTGCCCATACAGAATTTCTGATCTGCATGGACACAGAATCCAGAATAGAAGAGGAAAGCAAATAAATACACGATTAGTTAGACGCTTCGCATACACGTCTCCCTTTAGGTTTATCGAAACAGTATAATACTGAATAGTGTGAAGTACCTGGAACATGATTTGGGCGTGTTCATTCAACGAGTTGCTGAGGATATATTGACTGCATAAATCATTGTCTACAATTCAATTTGGCTGCCTTTGACGCTCATTGATTTGGCGGAACACCATATCAAATTATAGTGAAGCAATCAATTGGAGCAGCGCTATACGAACTATTTTACCACACCGGCAGTAGTGTCACTGACAATTTAAATATGAACATATATAGATCATTATTTAAATAAGCTTTTAAGACTTTTATCTTGTGACAATGAAATTTGCAAACTTTTAAAGACAAAACCCTTTAATCATTTCATCTTTTTTAGGGTTCCGTAGTACTATAAGGAAGCCTTATAATTTCTCTCTGTCCGTCCGTCCGTCTGTCTACCCCTGGCGCGGGGGGGGGGGGGGTAGCATTTCCAAACTATTAGACGTAGAGGCTTGAAATTTTTCATATTTATAAAAACTTTGTGAAGATACACAAAGTCCTCGGCCACACTATATGATCATTCAAATGAAGCTATGTCTGGCTCCGGCATGAAGGCATGTAAAACTGTGGCACTCAGTGATATTAGTCGTGAGATTATGGGAGTTAGGGGATGACGGCAGACGACAGTAGGTCATCTTAACACACAGCCACATCCGTTCCAATCTAAGCGGTTCTTTATACTAGATCGGGATAAAGCTAGGAAGAAGGAGAAAATGAAATCGGATTAAATAACATGGCCACGAGCTCCCCGCCGTGCTGCCCACACTGCCCAGCGCTTCTGTACAAAGAAATATGACACTATAAACACATTTGTTTAAAGAAAGACAGTGGCTTTCCGGGGGTGACGACAGAAGTTAAAACTGGACCATACAGAGGTGTCGGTAACGGTAACGGTGTCGCGACGTCGAGGGTTTTTCCATCTCAAAAAATGACCGACGCGCTATAAGTTTTAATTAAAAAAAAATCTGCGTATATTTTATAAATTATATTTTAAAAATATAAATAGAATACAAAAATTGAAATTGCCCCGGATAGCCTGACGTAATCGCTATTAATTATTTATTTTATACAAAAAGTAATTAATAAAATCACAAATTACTATTTGTACTGTAAATTAAAATTTTCATTTTAATAATGAAAATTTAAAATCGCGATGTGAATACTTCGTTTTCGAATTAATCGAGAAACTTCAAAACTTAATTAATAACACTTTTAATCGACTGTGTAATTTTTTACTATAATTTTTTCGTTATAAAGACCACGAAGATATTGTAATAGTTATACAAAATACATTAATACGACCTTCTTAGCACCGTACGACTGACGTCTTGAAAAATAAAAAAAATTATTTAAATTTTAAATACGTTGTCAAAACTGCCATCATTTCTTAATAGAAAATATATTACTGGTTTTATTTTGAAATAAATAATTATTCATTATTTTTCAACCGAGTCGTCTCTATGACATAGAAGCAACATATTTTTATTTTAAGGACTAATAAATTCCAACACCACCTCGGAGCGTGGAATATAAAGAAATGGAATAGCTGCAGTGATAAGCAGACGAAAGCAAACGCAAACAATGACTAATGTACGAGTTGCTACCATAAAGAGGAAGGTAATGTTCTTAGAGAATTTTCTTCCTTTAAGGCATCGTGTGGGTCAACCAGCCGCATTATATAAATCCTTTAAGAAGCTTTAATCTATCTCTTTTAAGTATACATTAGGTAGTAACTTAAATCATGCCAAAAGTATTTTAAATAGACTGTAAAAAAATTCGGAAACTTCACGCTAGGGCTTAGAATCCTTTAATGCGATAGATAAATAGATTTATTTGCCGCTTATTATTTATTGAGATTAAAATATCTATTGTATGATTGAATATGAAAAACATACCTACCACTTCAGAGTTTAGCTAAAACTAAAACATTGAAATTTAGAAATTATTTATATAGACGTAAATATAACATAAACATACATTTAACATAATAATAACTTTTGACAATTTAATTTTCGTATTGCCGCCAATAAAAAACAAATGACAAATGAATGCGACGTTCGTACATTACACTGCGTTACCAAAGAGTATAATAATCGAAATTTAAACAAAGATTTCACTGATAATGTTTATAGCTGGCCAGTTCTAAAATCTCTTGCTTCATGTCTAAAATGTAATATATAAAATATGAAGATTAAATTTAAATGATTGTTTTCCATTATTCAAAACTTAATAAATTCTTATAAAATAAACAAATGGATAAAGGTGATGTGCCGGTTTGAAATATACGCTCGCAGTGAGAGCCCCTCATTTTCGCGCAATAAGCCATTTTCCTTAACGACGCACTTCCTTTTTCTTCAAGCCCATTTAATAGGTGGGAACTATTTATATCAATCAGGGATCTCCACACCCCGGATGCGCGTAACGACTCGGGTAATGGATGAATAAAGGCGGTGCTCTGTCAATGTGAAGAGAGGATCAAAAGAACCATGAGTAATAAATAAATTATATTAAAATGTAACCATGACCATGATACAACCAACATTAAATAACCAAGAGTACTAAATTCATTTTCTACAAAAAAATAAAGATGTGAATAGCCGTGTCTTGACTAAAGAGGTAGCGTCTCGAGGCTGCCTCGGACGTTTGCCGCGCAACTTTATTGTTTGCAGAACGTGCATTTTCCTCGGGCGAGGCACGCTCTGACTGACCCAGGAAATTGCCTCCTGAGGCTGCCTCGCGAGGCTGCTCGTTCAGTCAGGGCACGGCTAATGAATGTTTGAAGTATTCTCTCGTTGACTTTCCAGTTGTGATTGCGACAATACCCCAATATAAATAGTACTTTTTAAATTTCATTTGTCACGAATACCTTATTTTTCTACCTAGCGTTATCCCAGGGTCTGCTTAAATTGCTGAGGATGTGGCTATGGGGCGAGTTAAGACGACCAACTGCCGTCTGACGTCATATCCAGATCCGCCACAATCTCTAATATCGTGATAACTCTGTGACATTAATGGGGACTCACTTTCTGCGCGCCTTCCAAAACACGGAAGAGGTCAGATATTCGAAAACCAATGTAAGAATGGGTCACCCATCTGTCACCCGGCCGCGGTAAGAACTGCTTAACCTGGCGATCGAGTTAAATGCCGAATAACTTGGCTACAACGTCCTCCCTAATACCTACTATATAAATACTACCTAGTTTATCTTATGCTAATATATAATTTGTTTGTTTGCTTGAACGCGCTTATCTCAGGAAATACGGGTTCGATTGAAAAATTCTTTCAGTATTAGATAGCCCATTTATCAAGGAAGGCTATAGACAAACTTACAACAATAACTTTGAACTATCAGATATTTCTTATTGACTTGTTTAGAAGTTGACAGTAGTTTTTATAAAGTGTCTGTCAGTATTTTCCAAATAAATCTTTTGGACTATCGATCTATTCAATGATTGAACACCTTTGTTTTCAGACATTGTGGTAGAGGTGTTGAGAAGACCCGATTTAGTACCGAATCCTAAGCAGCTATTCCCAAGTTTGAATTGTATTTGCTCCTTTCGTTTTGATTCTTGTTCCCCGCTCGTTAACAGCGTCCACTTATCAAGTACTTTGAGATGCAGTAGGAGTAATGGTCGGCGTTAGGAGGCGCGTAATTATCAGCGATTGCGGCCATTCCTCGGGTGACGACGGTGGCGCCGTGGCGGTGGGCGGCGGAAGTCCACTTCCTAATTGCGCCGTCTGCGACACCTCGGCCGGCGCCTCGGCAATCAACGCCAATCGCCAAACGTTAACGCTATACTAATTTCTTGAACGTACGAATTCAAGTTAAGTATTTGAGTAGTTGAGTCGCAGAATCAGTGCGGATTTATATATCCTAGTAGTCGAAATTCGGCCGCAAATCTTTAAATGTGCGTACTATATGATTATTTAAAGCAGTGTTTCCCATCGTGGAGCCCACGCCTCACAGGGAGAACTTGATAGTTAAGGGGGGCAATTTAAAATTGACTCGATACGACTTTAACCGTTTCGCTTTGGGTTATTTAAATGCAATGTACTAGATATCGGTGACAAATTTAACAAAAAAGGCGAATTCTTTAAAAAATGCTGTATAAAAAATAATTATTAAGTATAATTTCATTTGACGTTACCAAAATATCGACTTCCTAATTCTTATCATTTATATTTGTTAAGAGAACAAAACAATTTTTAAAGGTTAAAAATTATGTATGGGAGAGTATAAAAATTATAGAAATGTTAAGGTGGGGCATTGTCTAAAAAAGGTTGGATAACACTGATTTAAAGCTATATACAAAATGAACTCTTTGGGCAATAAATTTTTTATATTTGACAATTAATATTTTTACCTTCGTAATGTCTATGCTTTGACACAATCTTACAAGAAAAAGTAAACATGTGTGAATAAATCGTTTGGCATTGGTGTGCATGTGGTTTTATTATATTAATTTAATATAGTAATATTATACAAAAAAAATTAGCATTCGCATTCCCTCCTTTATATAAACTATAATCGTGCCAAATTTTATACTCCTTCGTCTGCGCAATTTTCGTAAAGTGGTACCAAAAATTTTGGCTTCGCGTTTTAATATATAGATATATATAAACTAAATCTATATCAGCATTATTAGCAGCAGTTTTCAATAAACGTTCCAAGGAATCCTTCGGACTAACACCGGCAGCTGAATTTCACCACCGGACATCGCGTCAGGCCTCGAAATTTCACCCTTATCACGGATCCACCGTGGTGATCACAATGGGCATGCCCACCACCCGTAATAGATTTGTGACGTCATACTTTCACGGTCTTTGTAGTAAAGCTTGAAATCCCAATTTTTACCTTTTTTATATATAAATTATTATCTTCTTCTGACGTTGCCACTTCGGGTACTTCAATTTTATTATATTCTAGCCACGCCCTGCATGTCCTATACATCTGAGCGAAATCGGTGATGACCGATGGCCGAAAATTGCCCAAAAATCGGGTGGCCCGTGCTTAGCACCTTTAAAACGCCACCTTTGAAAGCTGGATCCGCGCTTGCCTATCACCTGGACGTGCAAAAGTCTTGTGGACTTTGTGATTATCTGGTAATTTCTTGTTTTCACAACATCTATGGGGAATCAGTCACCAGCTTCAGTGATTCGACCAATGACCAATAAGACATAGGGATCAAGAAATCAACGTACTCATTTATTATGATTACTGCGAAGGCGGTTTCAATTACCGTTGAGGTGGAACTAATTGTTGTATTAGTCAAATGTTATGGCCACAACAATTTGGAATATTATTAATTGTTAAGTAATAGATAGATCTTTGTGGAAATCCATAGAGGAGGCCTACGTCAAGTAGTGGACTCCTGTGAAATTAATCTACATAACTAAAAGTATTCTATTTTCACATTTTTGTATGCATTGTTTCTTTTTCTTCCTTGTTATATTAATTAATATGTGCAATATTAAGTGAGAGTGGTTCAATTTATTAGGCATGGTATAATATTATAAATATGTTATATTATAGAAATGTACATATATATCTAGTTGTACTTCTTAATTTTATATTGTTTGTCAACCACGTAGCTGTGAGGCTACGGTCGCAGCTGAAAATCAGCGCCGTGAATTATGTGTTTTCACATAATTTCGGGAACATGCTGAGCTGTCTTAAAGACCCTTTCTCTGTCTAACACAGACAGCTCAAGTTCGAAGATATTATTCATTTTTAACCTTATCTGTTGTTTTAGTTTTAAATGGCTGTTGGTGATATCTGAAGTGTATGTTACTTAGCGATTGTAAAGGTAGAAAAACTTTTTTAAATGGCATTTGGTCTATTCCAGTGTTTCCTATTTTAGGTCATGCCCCATCTTAAGATTTCTAAATTTTTTTGCCCCATATATATAATTTTCAACCCTTAAAAATTATTTTGTTCTCTTAAGATATATAAATGATAAGATTTACGAAGTCTATATTTTGGTAGCGTCAAATTGTGCATCTTTTACCGCATTTATCATGGGAAGTGTTCTGAGGTGTTGTTCGGACTAATACCGGCAGCTGTGTTCCACCACAGGACATCTCGCCAGAATCTGATATTTCACCCTCACCACCTTGATGTCCTAAAATCCACAGCCGTGCGATTTTCAAGAAACTTCATACCTCGCACACTTCTGTGGAATCAATTACCAGCGTCTGTATTTCCGAACGGAAACGACTTAGGGACCACGCTTACACGCTCGGCTTAGGCTGAACGTGACAATGAGTTATGCTTTTTCGTGCGTGCGTGCTTGCCGGCGTTCATATAGATGAACGCCGGCAAGCACGCACAAATTCTTAAAGTCTTAAAAATAGTTTTAAGACGTTATCATTTCAATAATCATCAGACATTATGTACTTAAAATCTACTATTGGGTAGCTTCCGTAAGAAAGATTCCGCCTTCGAGAAGAATCGGCTCCAAACACTTAAATAAACGGAGAGTTCAACTTTCGTAGAAATATAAAGAGGACGTATTGAGACTGCAGAGAAAAAGACAGAAGATAAACTTAGATTCAATAATTATTACCATAAATTGAACTGGCGTACATGAGAAGACAGACAAAACATGAGACACATGAGAATTATACTTTTGGAAGAAAAGATAAGAGTTAAAATAAAAGTACCCTATGGTAAGTTATATTTTTAAGTTATTGGTCTAAGCATTGATAAAGTAACATTCTCTAATATGATCTTAATAAGAAAAAAGAGGTACTATTGTTTTTTTCGAATCCACAACCCTGTTGTACCTTCGCTCCTTCCCTCATATATTTACAAAGGTTGCAATCAAAGAAATCAGGACCCTAAGTCGCCAGGCGAAAAAACTTTTTTTTCAGTTATTATCCCTAAAATAATTAATTCTTTTTTAGAAGTTTATTTGTATAATCTTTAGGGAATGCTCAATTAAGTTAAAATTATTTCACACGTAAAAACCGACTAGGCTTACACACATTAATTTCATGGTGTATGAAATTGAATATAGAAGTTATAAAAGAAGCATGAAAGCTTATTTGTTTTTTTTTTTAATTGTAAAATCTATACCAAAAGATCAAAAACTATTGGGCTCGTCCGGGATTTGAACCCGGGACCTCTCGCACCCTAAGCGAAAATCATACCCCTAGACCAACGAGCCATATACTAGTACATATTCAAAGGCTATGATAGGATAGGTTATATCATCACGCAAAATTTTTCATCTAATTTTACGCGGACGAAGTCGTGGGTAAAAACTAGTAACGTATGCATATAAAAGGTCAGTTTGCTTAAACTATTGATGAACCCATCATTAAATTTCCTATTAAAGAAAATAATTACCAACTTGTAATCCAAGTGCTCACGCTAGCAAATAACAAAGGACACAATTAAAAAAAAAATAAAAATCGAAAAAACAAAACAAACTAGGAATGAATAATACTTCCGTGTTACTGGGGTAAAAAGCAACATTAACGTTTTTAGCGCTCGAACAAGCAATCAAAGAAATTAAATTAGCTTGTAGGTCCCAACCGACACAAAAACTAAACAGCGATCAAGTTATCTGATAAGGATGCCGTCAATCAAATTTATTATCAATATTCAGGAGCTATTTATAATTTACCCGCAAAAACGAAATACGCATATATGTTTATGCTGAGTCACGATTTGACATGTTCTAGTTATTTTTTTCAAAGGTCTACTTTTTCTACTATTAAAGATATAGTTTGTGTTCCGATATACACTGCGTGCACTTTAAGCTGTGACGTCAATTATGTATACTATAAAGGTGTTCCTTTTTGGTGGGCTATGCTGGTTACAGTTTAAAATGAAATGCGTTCCAGTATACTGACAAGGATGTCAGTATACTGGACCGTGAAAATTGAAAAATTGGATGAGGACATTCAATTTTTCCATTTTCACTATTTTAATTTTACAAAAGCACGATTTTTTTATAATGTAATACTGTTAAATTTCACTGTTAATTTTTTTAACAAGAGCCGTTCTGTTTTTGATTGATCACTTGACCGAAATATTGAGAGCACTGAAACTCGAAAGCGCTAGTGCTCATAGTGAAAAAATGGCGACTATTTATGAAGTCATAAACGACATTTTGCTATAGAGCTTTACTGCTTTACATAATATAGTGTATGAAGTTATATATAATGAAACTAGCAGATCCTGCAGACGTTGTCTTGCCCGATAATCGGCTCATCTGCTATTAGCCAATAAACCAATATCCTTAACTTTTCCATAACACGTGACTCGATCGGTCGGATTTTTTTATGAATTAATAATTTTACATGGCACGTTACTTAAAAGGCCTTGTACGATAGTAAATTATTTGAAGTAGCGACAAATTCTTAATTTTTATAGTATTTTAAAAAATCTTTCGACTTGTTCTTCCTTTCTTTTCTTTTACATCTCCCCTGAAATAAGGGAAAGAAACAAAACAAACGTAATTAAAACGTTCCAGCTGGCGGTTTTAACGAGACTAATGAACTACTATTGATTTTTTATATATGTAGATATATAAGATTGGGAATTAAGGAGGAGAAAGAACCTTGAGGAGGAGCTGAGTGGTCGATATTTGAGTCGATAGCTGGGTTAAGTAGCTCTTGCTGCAACCGAGTCATAGATGGGTGACCTATTTTAGCAATTGTTTATATTTGATATCCAACCTCCTCCGTGTTTTTGAAGGCACATAGAACAGTGTGATCAGATTATGCCGTGAGGTTGTAGAGTTCACGGGGATTCCGGGGATGACGTCAAAGGGCTATAGGTCATCTTAACTCGCCCTGTAGCCACATCCCCTGCAATTTTAGTAGATATGGTACTAGAACAGGATAAAGCTAGGAAGGAGAAGAAGATAAGATAGAGAATTGAGCTTTGTTCCTTTTGACACTAGAGGGTATCTCACATTCTTTTTTTATCTATGCTTTCCACACATAACATAACTAAAAAAAATAAAACAAATCTCAATTTAAACCTAAGTATTCTTGTATTTGCAAAGCGTAATAAGATCAGTGCCCTCAAAATATAAAAAGTTCGGTTTCCGCCTCGAGTCTGGGTGTATTATCCATGTGTATGTATTTCTAAAAAAAAGTATATGTGTGTATAAGAGGCGTCTGTTATCTATAACACAGGCATTAAGTTGTCTACCTTAGGAACAGACTTCCGTGTGTCATATAGTCCTATGTATGTTTTCTATCAAAAGTAACAATGAAATGAAATGCGGAGACTCAATTTCCAATAATGTCTATCTGTCGAAAGTCGAAGACTATGGGGTTTCTGATCGTGGCTCAAGTCGTGACCAGCTTAGTCATGGACGCGATCGTGACTAATTGCCGGTTACATTGTTGCAGTATTTACTCACTAATCTTGGTGTTCCGCAAAACATTACAAAACGATTCTTTTTTTTTTTGTCTGTAACAAGAGGCAAACGGGCACGGGTGGTCAACTTGAGTGAATACCGTCTCCTTTGAACTGGCTCGCAGACGCGTTGCCGGCTTTTGAAGGACGAGTATGCTCTCCTCTTGGAGGTCTAAGCTTCCTAAGTCGTATCGGTTCCAACAGTGGCTTTTCGGAACTTCGCCCGTGAGTTTTAATAAACTTCGAATTTAATTATGTTTACCACATCCTAGCCAGAATCTTGATCTTGATGATTTGTGAATGTGTGAATTTGTTGCGGGCTCTTAGTGCAAGGCGTGAAGATCCCTTGTAACCTTAGCTTGTAAATCGTAAATTTTATCACCGTGTTATTAAATGATTAACAAAATAAATATTTACATGACTATATGACACAGAGACGTCTGTTCCTAAGGTAGACAACCTAATGCCTGTGTTATGTTATAGGTAAACAGACGCCTGTTGTAGACAAATATTTTTTTGTAGGAATATGTAAATACATATGTATTAAAACACCCAGACTCGAGGCGGAAATCGAACTGTGCGACCTCTGAAGCGGAAGGCAGGGTCACTGCCCACTTTTCTTTACTATTTTACAGAGTTCTGCGATAGACAAATACAACATAGCCAAAGTGAACTTTAACCAGATATTCACTGGAAATCCACCAGAATTTCCCTCATCGAAAAAGCTGATGAAAACTAGTATGTCCCCACCATCATCATCAAAGTTGCCAGGCAAACCTTCCCCTTCACTCAACAAATCATTAAACAAGTCCCTTACAGACAAAAAGGGGAGACAAGAATCTATGGACAAATTCCTCAAGAAAGAACTAAAGACAGATGGTAATAATCTAGTGTTAACAAACATGGGAAAGACTTATAATTATGTTAAAGTATGGCTAATGTCTAATACCAGAGCCAGACATAGATTCATTTGAAGGATCATTTCAAAGATCATGTAGTGTGGCCGGGGGCTTTGTGTAGCTGCACAAAGTTTTATAGAACTTTGTAGTCTTCAAGGACAATAAGTTACAAACACTTTGAGCTGTGTCTGGCTCCGAAGTAAAATTGTCCATCAACTCATTTTCTGGTAAAAGAGCAGTACTTGTCAGTATCAAATTAATTATGACGGTTATATATATGTATTATATATTGTATATTAAGTATGTATATAAATATATATGTATTTATTTATATAATTGTATTTATTATTGTTATGGTGCACCACCTACTTTTTATGATTATTTCCATGCCCAAAACAACCTATGTCTGAAAGAGATCGCTATATAGCAATAAGATGCCTAATTGTACCACACTACAATACATTAATAATAATATAATTTAAAATGTTGGGTGGAAAATTTTGTTAAATAAATGAGTATGGCATTATTTTGAATCTGTTCAATTTTTATTAAAAAAAAATCAACTGATGGTGTGTTTTATTCTTGCCAGGAAATAAATCTAAAACTCCAAATCCAGAAGCTAAAAAGTCTGCTCAAGATTTGGCAGAAAAGATGCGTAAGGGTGTAAAGATAGCGTCCGATACGGATACACATCAGCGATTGCGGAGCGGTAGATTATCGCATGACCTCCGTGTTGTTTACTATGAGAAAAGGCAAACAAACATTTTTATTTTTATGAGACTACTGACGCTCGTGGACATCTGTACCACTATAAAGCTCGCAAATGCTTTGCCGGCCTTCAAATAGGGGGCCTCTCAAACCGAACGCCCATTTAGGACCTAGCACAAACATTCTCAATAGTTTTGCTTGCTTTTAAGTTCGAAAGGAAATGTCAAATATATTTACACGACTTACATGGCCGTAATGTCGAAGATTCGATACGTACGAGTTCCGTTTTCATTTGCGCCAGCTATTTAGCAACTAACTTGTGTAAAACGGTAACATTAATGTTTCATTTGAGGTTCGGTTTCGAGCGTAAAAATAAGTAAAACTATCGAGGATGTCCGTGCTAGACCCTCTTAGGGGCCGTACAAGTATTACGTAACACAATTTGGGGTGGAGGGGAGGCCTTCCATACTAAGCAAGTCATAACACGACAACATAAAGAATGTGATCTTATTTTTCCTAAACGCATTGTATTGCCTGTAAGAAATCTTTTGTAAAATCGACTTAAACAATAACAAAGGTGTTAAAGCGACTTTTCGGTACATGTTTCGCCGCGTTACATGGAAGAGGGGGAGGTCGAAAATCTTCAAAAATTGCGTTACGTAATACATGAACGCCCACTTATGTGAGAAAGAAGTTAGTACTTATTATTCAGTATATCAAGACGATCCGGCCCTATTAAGCTACAGTCCAAAATGATTGCAAGCGTGTTATAAAAATGATTTTATATAAAGCAATAAAAACGACATACGGGATGCCTTTTTTTTTTTATTGTTACAAGGGAGCAGACGAGCAGGCAGCAGGCACCGAAGTGCCTACCGGCGCCCATGGACATCTGCGCTTGCATCGCGCATTCGTATTTTATTAGGGCGACACCTAAGTTTACGAGGTATTATTGAATTTGTCAGGTTATGATAGTGTACCTGCGGTCGGGTAGCGCTCTGCAGCGACTGGTGTCGAGTCTTGTGATCGCGTCGTGGGCGCGCCACAGCGTGCAGTACAAACTGTTTCCGCCGCCCGTGCACACCAATGGCGTCACCACTGCGGTGAGCTAAACATTACTTTTTAATAGTCCCAATAAGTTCCCTTCTTAAATAATCTTTACATTGTATAAAACAAAATCGCTTCCGGTTCTTGTATAGTGCGTACAGTCTAAAAGTGCATGAACGAATTAACGTAACCACACTTCGTCTAATTTTAGGGAATTTGGTGAAAAATTAAGTACTTACTTTTATTACATAATTATAACGAGAATGGAGTACTGATTTATCTGCTCAAGTATTCTAAGTGTCTCACCAGTCACACTGTATATTGTGTAATATACTATTATTCGCAGGAAAGCGATATAGAAAAGTTAGCACCTGCCTTGCTTGTTACGACTTTGCATACATCGCTCAACCAGACGCTGTACTACGATGAAGTCGCGTTAAATTGTAATAGGTAATTTTTTTCTTTATTAACCACGGCTTAGTCCAATTTGTCTTTTAACAACATTACTGGGAATCTTATTTTAAAAAAATAAGATTTCTAGGTACGAGGAAGTCGTAGCTTCAAGCTGTAGTCTTTAGACCGGCATTTGAGTAGATCTTACCTTTGTTGGATGATAGATAGGTGACCTATTATAACCCTGGTTTTCAAGTATCTTACCTCTTACGAGTTTCTAAAGGCATGTAAAACAGTGGGTCCCGATTAATGTCACTCAGTGGTATTAGTTGTGAGGTTGTGGGCATTTCGGGGACGGACGTCGTATGGCTATCAGTCATCTTAACTCGCCCCACATACGTGAAACAAGAACTTGCGGTACCATTTTTCGAAAGTTGCGCGGACGGAGGATTACGAAATTTGGCAAATTTATTGTTTATACAGAGGGGGGTGTGCGAATGCTAATTCTACCAATATTATAAACGCGAAAGTTTGTACACATGGATGTATGGATATATGTTTGACACTCTTTCACGGAAAAACTACTGAATGGATTTTAATATAACTTTACAATAATATAGTTTATACATCAGAATAACACATAAGTAGGTTATAAATTATAAAGACATTGTGTGAATTGTCCAAAATAAATGTCTACTAAGTAGGAGAAATTCGGCCAATTGCGTGTTATCTGACGTGCGCTGCTAAAACCGTTAAATTTACACATAAATAGTGTATGAAGGAAACGTTTATCTTAAATAGTTCTACAAAAAAAAGCCCGCGACAGCATTTATCTATCTTTCATGATTAAGCCATTAACGCCAAAATAGTGAAATAGTATGAAACGGGAAAGGGAAAGGAAACGGGGATAATATTCTATGAGAATAGAATGTAGTAAATAGTATGTAACCCAACGTTCGACAGGACAGCGCCTGCCGGGTCCTCTAGTATTTTTATAAAATATGCAATATTAAAATAAAACCACACGCACAGCAATGCCAAACGATTTACAGCACATCACGCACACGAGTTTACATTTTACTACGTATTGTGTAAAAGCGAAACTATGACGACGCGCGACGGTAGAAAAAAATTAACTGTCTAAAAAAATTTAAACGTGTTACAATGTCTTTGCACAAATAATTGAAATTTTGCATATACATAGGTTTAATAAGCATAATGGCGGCTCCACATTTGTGCCGTGAAGCTCCGTTAGCAGACGTTAGCGGTAATGTGGACAGTTTTCCCGGTGTTCGCGTGCGTTCACGCCAGTTCCACGATCAGAGTCTGTATTTTGTTATTTGAAAAAAATATTAGCATTCGCACACCTTCCTCTATATGAACTACAATTGCGCCAAATTTCATACTCCTCCATCCGCGCAATTGTCGTACCTAAAATTTTAGCTTAACGTATTAGTATATAAATGTCTAGTGACGACATACTAAATACTATCATAATCTAACATTGTTGGCGTTCGCAAAAGTGCAAAAAAATTATGTGCCTAAATCCGATATAAATACTTCTTTTACAACACATTACAAAGAAACAATAGATGTCCCAGAGGGATCTCCCTAGGGAGTAAACTTACCCCACTTTATTAACATTCACGCTTAACACGCAATCACGTCTAGACGGACGTATGTTACAACAATATTATACAATTCATGTAAGAAATATTATGGTAAATAAAGCGGACAAGTGCGAGCCAAAGTCTCGTACTATGGGTTCCGTACCGTCACAAAATACTTAACTAAGTTATTTACACAGAAAAACCAACTGTGATTTATGTTTTCATTTAAGTCTAATTTTACACGACCAAAGTCGCGGGAAAACTGTTTGTTTATATACTATATAATTACACACATTTGAGACACATGCGAGTAAGACTCCTACCTCACTGAGACGCCATGGCGACGTTGCCGGCTACGTCGCCATGAATATCTGCGGTTGCCAAATGAGTAGCCAGTTGTAATTGTGGCAAAGATGAAATTCGGTTGGAAGGTAGTTTAATATTAGACAAATTAGGGTCTGAAATTGTAGGTATTAAATTTTCACCTAATTTTACGAGAACCCAGTCTCGATTAACAGCTAGTATTATATTAACAAAGTGTATTTCATACTAATAAAAAAAAAAGGAAATCTAACCAATACTAAAGGTAAATCTGAAGAATTTGTTTGTTTGTTTACTTGAACGCGATAATCTCAGGAACTACTGGTCTGATTTCAAAAATTCATTCAGTTATTCATGGGTAAAAAACTTAGATGGTAGGGCGTAAATATAATCCTACATCATTTAATTGGCACTTACTTACACTAACCTTGTGTTAGAATTCGTCTATTACGTACTTAAATGAAATTCAGCGTCGGTATACCACAATAATATAATTGCCCTTTACAACCTTTAAATAATCGTTCTTTTTTTAAAAAAATAAACGACGTTAATTTGTCAGAACTGGACCAAATTGAAATATACCCAACGGGAAGCACCAGCTTTCAAATAAAGAAGAATCATCAAAGTCGGTTCACACGGTCGAAATCTCTAAGGGAAAAAAACATTTGGAAACAGCCGAACTGAGAACCTCCTCTTCTTCTGAAGTCGGTTGAAAAATAGGAGGCCTTTTCATGCCAACGATGTAGGAACCTATTTAGTTTGCTACCGTTTTAAATACAGCAGTAGGCGAGTAATAGGTACCGATCGTATGTAAGTACCAATGTATTTTTGTTTATTGAAGGCGGTTTTTTTTTTTAAAATAAAAACAATTTATTGAAGTCACATTATCCATCACCCAAATAAATTTAAAAATTAATTGTCTCTAGCTTTGTTTTCGGTTGTATTCCGTCTTAATTCAGGGATCACATCCACACGTGGAGGAACATTAGGAAATAGGTGTGGAAATGGAATAAGAAAAAAATATTAATCGTAAATCACTCTTTTATGATCTGTGCGATATAATGTACATACGTCGGTAATTAACTTTGCATGTTTCAAATTATCCAATTAGGTTTTATATAAATTAAACCGCGATTTGGTTATCAAAAATTTCACGCGTTTTCTGTTTTTAAATTTATGAATATAACACGCTTCCAAGAACGACAATTAAGCATATTAATTAGTTAACCGTACCTAATGAGCTTTAATTCTTTCAAGAGACTTTTTACACTTTCGCTACGTAAGTTTGTTTTTTTTTAATTTATATAACAAGGGGTAAATGGGCAAGCTGCATTCACGCCGAATTCAAGGATCGATATTAATATTTTTCTAATTACTTTATAAAAAAATGACATCAGACAGAATAGATGTTGATTATTATTTACTTGGTTTTTTAGTGAACCTATCTTCAGTTTAGTGTAAATAATTGGTTAAGTGGACTTTTATGAAGGTTCTGTAAAGGTTTTAGGAGGCCTTATGATCTCTATTATCTTTTATAGAACGCGTGAAAAAAATACGTTTACAGACCACACAGGGGACTCCTTCATGAAATAAAAATTAAAAAGGAAAAACAATATTATAATGCAATCCAAGATACGATTACAAATATTCAAAATTGAAATTTGTGCTTGTTTGAATGTGTGCTTGTTTGAATTTGTGCTTGTTTGAAATTGTACGCGCTGCTCGGCTTGAAGTTGCTGGCATTGGATGGTCTAAATCAATCTTCCTCCGATTTTCCATCTTCACAACTTCCCTTGTGTGCTACTTTAAGGCGTTTATTGTTTTTTTCTTTTTCGCAAGTCAAAACGCATGAGCTTGAGTAGGTCTTCCCGTCCGAGCCGCACACAGGCATGTTGATATGACTGCATACGCATAGAGCAAGTCTGACTGATTCAGGCTTCTTCGTCATGCAGTGGTGAAACAGGAACAATAAAACTGTAAGAGTATTCAAACATTAACAGTAAAATACGATTTAGTAAATAACATCTTTATTCAATTAAGCAACCCTAAACCTAAGCTCGCAACATAAACCTAGGACTAAATACTCATTTAATCTATACTAATATATAAACCGGAAGAGTTTGTTTGTTTGCTTGCACGCGCTTATCTC
>JANCMC010007006.1:47423-75926 GCA_024363005.1 Charaxes varanes
AGGACTAAATACTCATTTAATCTATACTAATATATAAACCGGAAGAGTTTGTTTGTTTGCTTGCACGCGCTTATCTCGGGAACTACTGGTCTGATTTGAAAAATTATTTCAGAGTTAGATACCCCATTAATCGAGACTATATACCATCACACTAAAATTGAATCTTTTTAAGTGTTTACATATACCTAATATTAATTTCATATTATATCTATATATATAAAAGCGAAAGTTAGGTGACCTAACACGAAATCACAGAAGTCGTATAAAGATTAAATTTAGCAAGGTGGTAGTTTTTTCATAGTAGATCTCAGCTAAGAGGAATTTTTCGAAAAGCCCCGATTAAGGAGATCAAAGGGCTCTCGCAAGTTAAATTTAACGCGGACGAAGTCAAGGGAAACAACTAGTTCTTTGTTAAAAAAATGCTTCGTGAAAATAAAATACTTTGTAACTTTTCCTGAACGAAAACTACTAAATGTAAAAAGAAAACTGAATCAAGTTTTCGTCAATTTAATTATCATTTAATATTATTATTGATAACGATCAGCAAAATTTATACGTACCAAAGTAACGAATCATCTTTACAAAAGTGCCTTAACAAAATTGTCAAATAAAAACAAGCAATGTATTATCAGAAGCAAAATTGTTAAACGTAAAATATAGAATAAAGGTGTGCCGGTGAAGAAAAAGTTATTTATGTGACAGTTCTATATACACGAAAACCTAAATTGTCGTAATGCCAAACATGGTCTTAAATTAATATAAAAAGTGGCCAAGAGCGTGTCAAGACACGCTTATACAGAAGGGTTCCGTATCAGAAACGCGATAAAGGTTTTTGTTAAATAACTTCAAAAGGTCTACGATTTCGTACAATAGTTTTCGTAATGAGGTTTTAGCATGTCCTATTAGCGGGAAAATTTCAAGTATGTACGTCTAATTGGAAATAATAGTGGGAGACCACCTTGCGGGCGGACAGACGGACGGACGGAGCGAAATTATAAGGGTTCCATGTAGAACTACGGAATCCTAATTAAACGGCGTGAAATTCTTAATTTGTAAATGCGTACGCAACTAGAAAATTGTTTATTTATCGTACCTATTTAGTTTATTTGATAACCAATTTACAAAAGCCAAGTTTATTTAATTTTATAAGCATTCTGAAAATTTAAACACAACATATGGGTATAATTTTTGCATTTGTAATATTTTTGTAATGATCATTTTTATCGGGAACAACAAGTGAAAACGAATACCAGGTATTCGTTTTCACTTTGTTCCCGAGTATTAAATTCATCATACCATTCATTCATTCATTCAATTATGTTAAACACCCTGGAAGGGTATTACATCATCATTGCTTAATGTAAAAAGAAATTTCCCAGCGTAAGAGTTGTATGCGTAAAAATTTCAAAGTAGGCAACGGATTTTAGAGCGGTTTTCACCAATAAACAGAGCGATTTAAGGAGAAGTTTATATTATCTACATATATCTATAATACATTTGTTTTATAGATAAATGCATATGGATGATAAATGAGGATGGTATTGTCACGGATAATATAGGGAATAGTGACTACACGACAATATAAGGAATAGTGACTAGTAGCTACGGTGGTCCGGGGTGGCTTACCCGTAGTGGATCCAATCAATTATCGGTGAAATAAAAAAGAATCTCTGGACTATGAGAGCGAATAGAGTATATCTGTCTTTTCAATTTAATATGACTGTATATTCTTTGGTCATGTCGCTCGAAGAACTACGGACAACCTTGAACGCCTGATAGTGACCGGAAAAATGGACAGCAAAAGACCCAGAGGCCGAAGTCCCAAAAGGTGGTCGGACCAAATTTCTGAACACCTAGAAATACCTTTTAGCTTCGCACTCCATCAAGCGACGAAACGTGTCCGATGAAAGCAACTTACCCAAAAACTCTGGAGTCCCAATCCTCAGCAGTGAGGGAGCGATTAAGAAGAGAAGAAGAGAGTACATTTTATGAATTCACAACGTTCATTTATTATTATTTTATTATTATTATTATATTTTTGTTATATAGGGTTTAAAGTATTCAAGGTGGAGAGTTTGTGATGAAGCATTGTAATGCTTGTAGTTGCTGATATTAGCTCTTCGAAATCAATCTTCCTCCTATCTTCCATTTCTAACATCTTCCTTTGTGTGATATTTTAAGGCGCTTGTTGTTTCTTATTTTCTCGCAATATAAAGAACACATGCTTAAGTAGGTATTTCCATCCGAGCCGCACACCGGTGAGTAAATTGCATGGCATACGCATAGAGGAAGCGAGATGGATTCTTTCTGCGTTATGCAGTGGCGCAACAGGAACAGTACAACTGCAAGAGTTTTTAAATAATATCAGTATAAGAATTGAGATCGTCTTTTTTCTGAAATTCTAAAATGAAATTGGAACTTTTTGGAACGAAGTTCCCTATAGGAGGATGGGTAGGGGTACCCCAACCGGTAAAAAAAAATCCGCGTAACTATACCATTTTACATATCGCTATAGATCGCCGGCTGGTCGATATTCGCCCACTAATCTTTTTGCGCATACTTACTATAGTCCACCAAAAAAGCGCTATACCATTTTGGATGACAGTTCCTGCTTAAAGAAAATTTTGCTAAGGGGTATTGTTAGAAATTAACGTAATGCACAACAAGCAAGAATGAGCCTTTTAACTAATTGACGTGCAAACGATATTCGACGAGTGTGGCAAATCAATTTTTTGGTTTACTATACATCCACATTCACAGAGAAATGAAATTTGACGATAATTATATAATACGGTTGTCACGATTTCTATTATTAGTTTGTCATTGGTATGCGTGTGCATTTTACTAAAACAAAAAAAAAAACATTTATATAAACTATGCTTGTTCATATAGTTCCTACATGTGATATACGGAGAAAAAGGATATAAAGGTAGATGGGGAGGAGAGAAAGGATGCGGATACTACTGTCACGGACGGTATAGGGGGAGTAGCAATAGCATCTAGCGTTGTCCGGGGTCGCGTGCCCGTAGCTAATCTAACCAGTTATCGGGCAGATAAAAAGGAAGATCTACCCCCTCGAGATAAAAATATGACCTTCGTCAGTGCTTTAGAGATAACAGATTTGAATAAAGAAATTTTGACTGGCTGTATACCAACGACTGGGTATACTTATTAAGCAATACTGACAACATAAAACTTTGAGCGCAGTAAAATGTGATAGCTGTTTTACATGCTTGCTATCAACGTGTTTAATTACACGAACATTGTTTGACGATAAAGCTTTGAATTGTTAAATAAATTCTTAATGTGATAGGCGTTTTAAGAATGTAATTTAGTCAGATGTTAAATTTTAAGTCGCAGCTCTTAAGCGAGGTATAGCCTAATGATTTTCGAAAATTCAAGATGGCTTCTACAAATCTTTACAAATTTAGTTTATCGACTGGCCCTCTGGCGCAGTTGACAGTAATCCCGCCTTCGACTCCGGAGCTTGTTGGTTCGATTCACGCCTCGAGTCTGGATATATATGTACATATATGTATGTATTTATTTATTAAAAATATACATATTTTGTGTATCAGTCGGCTGTTACCTATACCAGGTAAATAGGTTATCTACCGCAGATACAAACGACGCTGTTATTATAGGCGTAAATATTTTTTCTTTTTTTGTCAGAAAAAATAAATCAATTGACATAAAAGTTTTTCATCACGATATTTCTCATCAAATACTCACTGTAAATCCAAACGATAAATACGAGTAGAAATCTACCAACCACTGTCTGGTAGATAAATCCAGAGGGGTAATCTCACCTATAAATCTCCATATGGTGGGACCACTTAAACCTGGTCTACTAGATTCTTCTCATGGCTCGACTTTTCCGAATTAATCGTTGCTTTTATAATATTTGGCAATTCCAAAGAGCGTGTAAAAGTCTATTTCAATAAAACATATTTTGAATTGATTTGATAACGCCGGCGTTATCGGTTTTCAGTCGTATTTATTGCAGTGGCGATTGCAGTCGAGGTTAAAGTTTTTTTAAAGATATCTTATCCGATCTTTGGTAGTCTCTCTCGACCTTCTAGACTAGATTAGATTTCGTATACATAACGGCATGTCCGATACGTCGGATTTTATGCCTTATGTATGATTCATATGCTTATTATTTCAAGTCATGTTTGTGATTACTAGACGTAAAAAACATAGTGTACCGATAGACGGATTTATTTTAAAGTCAAAAACTTATTCTCTATACATTATTGTGATTACTAAAAATAGTACAAGTCACTCTTTACCTCTAAAGTTTCGACAAGAAAAAAAGATAATTTGAAAATACTATTATCAGTAGAAACATCTATGAAATCGTGATAGGACATTGCGTAGGCCCGCCATTACCTCTTAGTGCCACTTTATGAGAACGAACCGTTCTCTTCTCTTTACTTTTACCAGATAATCAACATTGTTCAGCGGGTAGCCCACCACTTTGGTGGCTGTTTGTGACTTGTGGCTTTCGTTTCCGTGAATGAGGTAACAAAAATAATGGGTATATACTCAACATTTGCCTTTATTAGTTTCATAGCTGGAGTATGTCTAAGATTAAGACTGTAAGAGGAATAGATCGTATCATACATCCACGCACACACGGTTTCCCTGCAGGAAGCATGGTTAAATGTATTCATGGAATATTCCATTTTCATTTATTATATAAAACATCTTTTTGCTATTCTTCGTTTTAGGTACAGCAACGTTAAAGTCAAAGGCCAGAATTAAATAAGTATTGAATACAATGAACGTTCTAAGGTATTAAATGTGTATGTGTAGTGTATGTAATATTTGTCTTGCATGTATAAAGTGTTTATCTTGTATATGTAGTGTTTTTTATAAATCAGTGAGATTGTGTAGGTAGATATCAGAATTTTGTAGCATAATAGTGTAATATTATAAAAACATATAAGTATAAAGTACGTATTGAACGGAAATCATAGATAAATTTCCAGCAACTCCTCTATTTGGGCTTATGATTGAGTTTTAAGCCACTCCTTAACCTTAGTTTTGCACTTCTTTTGGTAAGAGGATATATCGTCACTATTTTATTAATTTGATTGTATAATTTATCTGCGCTGATCTAAAATTGACGACTAGCAAGTTTAGATTTATGTCGCTCAACTCTGCAAACATGGTCTTGGCCTGTTTATTTAAAATAATAATAATTTTACTTTTTGAGAGTGGCTCCCTTACACGTGAATTGGAGCAGATTTTTTATTTTATTCAACCCTGTCGTGTGGGGTGTCATTGAATAACCCTTTTAAAACAGAGGCATTTCTTACACAGCTTATTTATTACAAGCACCATTTTCGTATAATTGGCTTTTAAAGTGTCTCGTAGGCATGGATAGAATTAAAAATTATAATTCATTATATAGGAATAAGCATAAAAAATAAAGCAAAAAAATTTTCAACGTAATAAAAAATACGAATCGGTGCCTCAAACTGCGTTACACTAACTTAAATAACTGTGACAAATATTACAGTCATTTGATTTGTATTAAAGCCCATTTTAACTGTGTTCGCGGACATCGTGAGAAATGATACACCCCATATGTATCATTTGACTTAATGTCGGTGCCAGACATATGTAACTTCATTTCAATGATCATGTAGTGGCAAACTATAGCGAACCAATAAATAAATAAAAAATCCTCTACAAAAATTTGCATGGGATTCTTGTTAATTTCTTTTCGCGTCTTTCAATTTTGAGTTTTTTCTTTACACAGAATTCTAGTAACAGACAAGCCAATGTTCGGGCAGGTCAATGTCTACCGGATCTGCTGGTCTGTGACTATTCAATATATATTTTTTTAATTTTATTTAAAATAATATAACGATCCGGTAGACGTTTTGCATAATTTACGGTTAGACGAAAAGTCCAATACGAATGCCATCTATTGGAAGTATTCTAAAGTAGCAACGAACTGCATCGCATTCTTAAAAGTAATCCCTTCACTTCTCTTTTCTTTCCTTTCTTTAAAACCTTCCCAATATTTCAAACAAATAGTACAATACAGAAAGGAGTTAAATGGGTCGAGCGGTTTTTGAGTTACAGCGAGAAACATCAAAGGGGTACATCCCGACAACAGCGCCATATATCCAGTCCAATTGTCTTTTGAAACTATTTACGAACCCTTCGAGAAATATTCACACAAATCGGTCCACAAAAAGAATTAATTGCGAATTACATTTATGATTATTTCTTCCAATTTGCTAATTCGCACGATAGACGACTTTACCCCGTGACACAAAACGTCAAAATCACAAACTTATCAGTCACCTGCCTCTTTTGATATAGCACTAATTAACTTCAGTGTAGAATTTACTCTGTCATCGAAAGCGACGTATAAAACAATAGACTGATTGCAAATTAATAGGAAATCTGTCTATTGAAGCGAGACGCGAGCAAAAACAACAAAATTGAAATTTCAATGGGATTCCTCAGAGGTGTCGTCACCGATCTAAAAATAGCTGGTCTCACAACTGGTCCGAAAGCGTGTGCCCACTTTTATCCTGTCAGGAGTAAGGACAAAATAAACAAGCGTGAATTTAGTACATACTCTTTCTTTAGAGTCCTTATTTATGCAATCAATAAAAATTGAATAAGAGGAGAACGAGGAATCTTCCACCTAAACCAATTACTTATGATAGGGAGCGCAAGAGGGGATTTTGCACAATATTCGAACGCATCAGAAAACTATATAGTCTCGAATCTTTGCGCCCTGTAATGTACCCCTGTAACTTTAAATATAATTGGGCTCTTTAGGACCCTAATAAAAATTCGGGCGCAACAGACGGACACATAGTAAGGTTTACACTTCAAAAATCTCACGAGCTCTGCGTGAAATAAGAAAATGGGAGTCAGTTTTAAGAAAAAATGTCCACTAGTCGCTTGGCGCGATTAATTTTTATTCTTTTTCCTTGAGGATTACGGAAAAAATATAGTACTATTTATCCTACACTCCAGGAAAGCTGGAAGATATCTCTTTTAGAGATAAGTTTGTATATTTCCTCTCTTTACTGCGTATTTTTCTGTATTTAGTTTTAGGTACATTAATAAAAAATAAATAAATAAAGTCTGGTAATTTTCTACAGGCAATGTAGCTAAAACCATCAATAACGTCTGAAGCGTATGCTCCACCTACATAATCCCCAGTAGGCTTTAGTGACTACAAATTTAACACTCCCTACTATTACTGGAGATCTAAGAGATAGTAACAAGCTTTTTCATTTTGCAATTTTGCAGGCAATGTTCGTTTCTGGACTGACCTACTGGACACCGGAAGCATTAGCCGGCTGGAGTTTGGTCGTGGTCACGCTGCTGCCGATGGCGGTGTTCGCTTTTTTGTATCTTGTGTTCAAATTCAGAGTACGGGTATGTTTTTATTATTATTAAACAAACTCTTTCCGATCGGCTCGATGTTCTGACATTGCAGAGGCTTCACTCTGCATCTTTTACCGCATGTATCATGGGGAGTGATCCAAGGAACCGTTCGACCATACTAAGGCTAGGTCTTAAAATTACTCATGATAGTTACGCAATGTCACAACAGATGGCGTTATTAATCTAAATTGTTGCTGTTTCGTTAAGGATCACAGAGCGTTTTGCGAGCGCGACAAGCCATGTGGATTGTGAAACCGTTTGTTTGAAATGCCAAGGTGTTGCAATTGTCCATAGGTGTCGGTAGTTACTTAAGAGTACCGCCTGCTCGTTTGCCGAGTGTTTTAAAAAAAACATCAGTTAAGTAATAAACTAAGTTATTATTAATGACGACACTGGTATAAGGAAAATCTCCAATGAGTATGAGTGTATCTTTATGTATATTTAAGTCTTATCTTTGCAATATCTGAAAGTAAACATATCTTTGTAAAGATAATCAGACCCGGTAAGCGGCGCTCCTGTTGGTATGCAACCTAAATTATGTTTCTCGCTATAACTAAAAAACAGCTGCGTCCATTTGACTCCTGTCTATTTTATTATACTTACATTATTTCAGGGAAGGTTTAAGAAAAAAGAAAGAATTAAAAAAACCACAAATAAGTGCAGAATTGGTCGCGACTTTGGAATACTTCCAATAGATGGCGTTTGTACACGACATTTCGCCTGACCATAAATCGCGCAAGACAACGCGTGCCGGATCCGCTTGGAAGTTTTTAAAAGTTAAAAATAATAATAAAAAAAAGAACGAAATTTGTTTTCACTTAAGACGCGCTTAGGAAAAAGGACAATATTTTCATTAAAGTATATCAATATACTAAAATTATTAAGAGGAAAGATCTGATTATTTGTTTGCATTGAATAAGCTCTAAAACTACCGGACCGATTTGAATAAGTCTTTCCCCAGTAGAATCCTATAATATCCCTAATGAATATGGGCAATAGAATATTTTCAAAAAAAATATGGATCCTTATAAAAACTTCAATAATGTAAACACAGGGCCCGCTAAATAACAAGGCCTGCCGGGTCCGCTAGTAATTATGTTTATGAATAAAAAGTTTGTTTTATTTTAAAGGTCTTAAAAAAATCTTTACCGATAAATAGGTAACCTCTACAGGTTAAGGTCAAACACAAATATAGTTAAAATGTTAAAACAAACAAATTTTAACACTTCTACCTAAATCTCATCATAACTCATAAAGATAAAACATTTCGAATATTTTATTTGATTTTTTTAATGACTTAATTGAAATAAGTGTATTTTTAACTGTGAACTTAGAGCAGGTTTAAACATTTTCATATAAAAAATGAATGAATTCATAATTGCAGTAAATAAGTAGAGTTATTAATTTTCAAGCTTAAAGCATCTAAGCGGGAGTCTCATATTCTCACTGTTACAAAACCTTCTGAATCTCTTCGCTGACGCATTTTGTCGTGCCAATTTTTAACCATACTTTAAAAATTTATTTAGTCCTTTCAATTGAGCTGGAGCCAGACATATGTAGCTTAAACTGCTTGTACATTTTTGTCCTTGAAGTCTACAAAGTTCTACAAAAAATTGTGCAATTACACAAAGTCCCCGGCTACAATATATGATCATTGAAATGAAGCTATGTCTGGCCCCGGCATTAGCGGCATATTGAGGTATGTCAGAGGTAATTTAAAGGAAGTGTATTGTATAGCCTAAGAGGTCGTGGTCTAATCAGAGGTCGGCATTTGAATCGATCGCTAGGTTAAGTAGCTCTTGCTACGAGCTCTTGATGGATGACCCATTTTAGCACTGTTTTATATTTGATATTCAACCTCGGTTTTCGGAAGGCACGTAAAACAGTGGAATCCTATTAACGTCACTGTGTAATATTACTTGTAAGGTTGTAAAAATCGTAGGAGTTTTGAGGATGAAGACAGATGTTTAGGTACCTTCAAAAACAATTTACTTTAGGGCAATTTAAACAATATAATACAAACAAAAAATTTCGTAAATTGTCAAAAGTTAGTTAACAATGGAATATTGATCCTTCCTTGAATGTGAATTGGAGGCATGCTTACTAAATAAGTTTATTTTAGGCTCATATTTGGGAAATTTATCAGTAGTTCAGTCTTAATAGCATATCACATGCTTACTAAATAAGTTTATTTTGGGTTCATATTTGGGAAATTTATTAGTAGTTCAGCCTTGATAGCATATTGCATGCTTACCAAATAAGTTTATTTTTGGGTTCATATTTGGAAAATTTATTAGTTGTACAGCCTGATTTTACCTCTTTCTCACATAAGACCGGCGTGAAGTGGCGGAAATGCTGTTACATGAAGAAATTGAATTGTTGTTGCGTTTCGTTTGATTTGTGAGATTTCCCGTTGGCCTAATCTCCTCATTAAAGGGCGGCAACGCCTTTGTTAGCCTCCTGGTGGTGCAGACATCCATGGGCGTTGGTAGACACTAATGTAAAGCGTCTGCTCGTATGCCCCTTGTAACATAAAAAAAATCTTTGATAGCTTAACGGTAGAGCCTTGATGTGAAATTTGGTGTACTGCTGGAAAAAGGTCTTAGCCGCCGCTTGTAAGCTGTTTGACACCTTATTAAAAGAAATTAAAAAGAAGGTATGAGGATATATGGGGACTTTATAACCTTATATCAGTATCAAATATATGGAAAAAATATTAATCTATAGTAATATGTAAAGCTGAAAAGTTTGTTTCTTAGCTGGAACGCGCTAATCTCGGGGACTACTAGTCCGATTTGAAAAAAATATTTAGTGTAGCCCATTTATCGAGGTACGCTAAAATTTAATCTATTTTTTTTATGTAATTTACGCGAACGAAGTCGCGGCCACAGCTAGTATAACATATAAATTGAATTCTGAAGCCTTCAAATATACCACTGGTTAATTCGCAGAAAATAATTAAATAACGATTCTGGCGAACAAAACAAAAGCTTGCCCGAACTCGAGTGTTCATTAAAAAACTTTTTAGGTATGTCTAATATTCCCTTTTCCCCTCCTACTAAGCTTAAATTAAAAGCTTCTATTAGGAGTGGGTGCCACAATACTCTAACGGCGGTGGGGTTTGAACTGGGTACGTTGTACGGATGATTGCGAGAATTTTTGTGGATGGTCAGCAAGTTTTATATATATAATTTCCCTTGATCACGACTTTAGTCGTTAACTGTCGGACCGATTTCGGTAATTCTTTTTTTGTGGTGTTTCTTATTAACAGTAATAGGCGCTTATGAAAGAAAACGAGAAAATTGCGCGGAAAATTAGAAAATTTAAGAATACTTAAGCACTACATTAAATTATTCTTGTGAACGGGAATGGTGACAATATTATAGGATAATAGCATTTAGTAAGTAACCAAACGTTCGGGCAGGACAACGTATGTCGCATCCACTAGTTAAAGTTTACATGGCTAGTTTCTTTGAAAACTAAACATTTTCAAAGCACAATTAAATTTTTTGTCTTTCTGCTTGTCTGGGATAATCATTAATTAGATCGTCTTTCAGATTTAAAGGGAATTTTACTGGAAATTACAAGTATTGACCTCAATAAACTCTGCAGTCTGTACGGACATTAATAGTAATACAATAGCATTATTCCTCAAAGCCTGGCAACGCCGCATGCGTTGCCAGGCTATGTCTTCTGATAGTGTGGGTGTCCATGGGCGTCGGTATTCACTCACTTAATGCCCACTTCAGATTGGGCAATTAATGTCACCTCATTTTGGGCTTCCAAAATATAAGGTCCAACCACATGGCCAAATATACCTACACTTTTGTCATTGAAACGCCATGAAGAAGTCGCTCAGGTGAACTCCCTGTTGGTGCCCCTTGTTATATATATAAAAAATACAAGAGATACAGGAGTTTATAATTTTTCCGAACACGAGGTCTATCAGTGTATAGGTAGGGATGTTAGGGACGCGAAACCAAATTAAAAAAATACGGAGCCCCGGGTGGGGCTCCCGATCGAGAGTCGGTACTCCGTAGGTGCCTCTTGTGAGGTCGAGTCCGCGGATACCGTGTTTGGAGGAGTTATGGGACGTAAGGAGGTTCATGCCTCTGAGCGCCGAAGCGCGCGGAGGTCGTCTCCTATCGGGGACCACGTCCCTGCCGTCGGGAAAAATGACGCATGTATTATACTGCTCGGCCATATTTATACATTTTATGAAGTAAACAATGTTTCCGAGTAAAAGTATTAAATAAATGAGAATATCGATAAATCTACATGAAAATCATATTTAACCATGAATACGACGTATCCATAATATATTATACACATTTATATACATCGATAATAATTTATATTTATAAATAACGCAAACAATACATACCCCTTACTTTACAAGTGAGTTGACATTTGATTTAAGGGTGGTTTTTGTAGGTTGTCTCGCGATGTATCGCTATTATATTGAACATGACAAAAGCTGAATTATCAGCAATTCTAATCATGAAACAAAGGAATTAATTCGATGTGTAAAGGGATTATTGGGTTTTAATTAATACGCTAGACATAGCACACAAATCCCGTAATAGGCTTATGCCCTGATAACACGACAGCGACAACTGTGGGGTTGAGTGTACGTGGCTTGGTTTAATTATTCCACAAGCAATTTTAAGCTTGCCCTCAAATTTATTTTTACATTATAAAAGTTAAGGAAATAGGTTGATGAATACCTAATAATTAGTTAATTTAATTTGAGGTAGCGCTACGCTTGCTGTCCTTTTGGTCTGCAGTCGAATTGGGCCGGCACGTCCGGGTACCAGTACCTCTTTCTTGCATAAGATCGGTGTGAAGTGGCGGCAATACAGTAGCTATTAATAAAAATAGAATAATTACTCCAATTAATCAATCGTCAGTTGGCCCTAACGGTCACGTCAAAGTCAAATCAAACCCAAGTCAAAGTCAAAGTCAAAGTCAAAGTCAAAGCCAAAGTCGAGTCGAGTCGAGTCGAGTCGAGTCGAGTCGAGTCAAGTCAAGTGAAAGTGAAATTCAAGCGTTCGGTGGCGATGACGCGAGTTCCATGATTTTTGTTCGCCTAAAAAGTAAACATATTTACACCGTATACATATATGTACATCACGGAATGCGTTCGGTGATGATGACCCGAATTCAATGTTTTTTTTCCCATTTCTTGTGAATTAATATTTTTATATATAATAAATTAGGTTGGGAATATTTTATTTCCCAATCTAAAGAAGTATTCACTACGAAATTAGGAAATGCAGTTTCTTTTCCTCTTCGGAATAATCAGTATCACAGTTGTATTGTAACAAGTCTATTCGCGTCGTCGCCCACGCGGAGCGATATTAAAAGAATTATGTCGCTTCCATTCGGGACATAAATAAATACGCCGTAAACTCTCTTGTATCTTATGGACGTTTTTAAAATAAGCTATGGATGGTGTTAAGCAATAACGTGTCAACCCACTCCAACTTTATAATGAGAAATATAAAAAATATATACGTTACGTTTAGAAATTTGATACTATTTTGCTAAATACTGCTTCCGGGATCAATTAACTGTAAATTAAAGATATGATTGGACTGTAAACTAGCAAAAAAGCTAAGCTTTGTGAGGGCTCGCTATTTTTTTTGTATATTTTTTTTTTTTGACAGATAACACATCTAGATATGTATGACAATAATCATAGTATTTTAACCATGGGGCTTGAGGGCTGACGTTTCTAAATACAGGTTTCTAAATTATCTAGATAGTCCAGCGTTATATAATAGTACTAGAGGACCCGGTAGACGTTGTCCTGACAGACATTGTCCTGCCCGAACGCTGGGTTATTTAATTTTTAGTACATTCTGTTATCCTATAACATTCCCCGTCCCCGTTCCCATTCCGTTTCCGTTCCATTTCCTTTTCGCTTTCGCTTTTCCATTCCTTTTTTATTACACGAACCTTGTCCTAACAATAACGAACACAACAAAAAAAAAAATATCCAATTTAGTGCAGTCGTTCGGAAGCTATACACGTGCATACATTTCAGCGACTCATTTTTATTTGCGACTATTAATTGAGCTGTAAGCTATTCTATCTTTCAAGTTGTATCAAACTGCACACGATGAGCAAATTTGATTAAAATCGGTTTAGTATTTTAGGAATCCATCGCGGACAAACAACGTGACTCGTAATTTATAAGTATTAAGATAGATACAGCGAGTGTTACGTTTTATGGAAAAGATATAAAGGTGATTGGTTAATCGGCTAATAAGAGACGAGCCTAAATTCGAGTAAGACAACGTCTGTCGCGTCCGCTATTGTCACATAACTAAGAATTTTGGGCTATATATATCGATATTACTGTACTATAGATTTTTACATTCGCGGCTTTATAAGATTAGGGACTCTTTTTGCTCTTATGGTAACAAACAACACTGATATAAAACCTCAGGGTGGAATAATAATGAGATTAATACCCTCGAAATAATGAGATTTATATGTGACGCGAAAATTTTCGGTACCATTTTAAAAGAACTGCGCGGACGGAGGAACATCAAAGTTGGCACAATTATAGCTTATTTAGAGGTTGATGTGCCAATGCTAATATTATTAGAAAATATCCAATATGAATACATCAAATTTTTAAAATAAAAACTCACGTACACCAATGCCAAACAATTTATACACACATGTATACAATTTACTATAAGGTTGTGTTTTACACAAGTCTGTAGTCTTTGGTATATTAATTGTTAAATGTACCAAAAAAAAGGATTACAATTTTTTTTATATAGCTTTAAATAAGTACATTGTTCGTGAAAGTAAATACTTATGGTCCAATTTCGTCCATCTGGCGATCTGTACACTTGAAAATTAAACAACATAACATAATATGATCTTCATTTGTGAACGAAGTCATGGCCAACAGCTAGCGGACAGTAAATCTAGTGTTTACACATGATATTTAAACGTTATGTGGCTTGTTGGAGTTGTTAGTAAGAGCGTGACAGTGACAATGACAGTGGGCAAACCGGTGTCACCATTGTCTACGCCGTGCCGCATTCGGTCGCGCTACGTGACTCGCATGGCGATATGTGACTAATTTTTACGAGTGTTGAAGGAAAACATACAGTTGAAATATGATTTATTAATAGCTTTGGTCGCGACTTTGTTTGTAGTAATGTTGGTTTTGTATCTATCAGGAATATGGATTGACTAGTAGATTTTGTTTACACTTGGCAGTTTTTTTTTTAAATGACTTCAAACAAGAAGAAAATCGGTCTGGCGGTATTTGAAAAATCTAAAAACCCTAAAAATCGATACACTAACTCGTATTGTTATACATTGTTATCAATCGAAGATATTTTCGTTTACTCTAAAATCTCTCATCGCTATGCGTTTAGTTGGCCTACCTTTAAAAGTACAAATATATAAAGCTGAAGAGTTTGTTTGTTTGCTTGAACGCGCTAATAATTTGAACTAATGGTCCGATTTGAAAAATTATTTCTATGTTAGATAACCCATTTATTGAGGAGGGCTATATGCTATATATCATCACGCTAAACTTCCATCTATTTTTTTACCTAATTTTGAGCGCACAAAGTAACGGGTACAGCGGACAGCTGAAGATAAATCTTAAAAGTGTTAATGTAATTAGCTTTGATACCGGAGCCAGACATAGCTCAAAGTATTTTTTACATTTTTGTCCTTGAAATCCACAAAGTACTACAAAACTTTGTACAGTTACATAGAGTCCCCGGGCACACTACATGACCATTGAAATGATCATTCAAATGTAGCTATATCTGGCTCCTGCACGATAGAAACTTATTGCAGTTCATATTAAAGAGGATAAAACACAAATCATTCAACTATGGCTAAGCGGCGTCCTAATTGAACGCAAATGCGCGATGTTAGCGAGCTTATTTCGTACATACGTGCGATCAAATATATAAATGTCTAAGAAGTGTCCTAATCTTGTGTGTGCGATCGCATCGAACTTTATTTAGGTTACTTCTCAGACGTATGTGTGATCGCACGTTGGTATGAACTAAATTCGCTCGCATCGCGCATTCCCGGTGTATTAGAACGGAGCCTTATTTTATTCGTTTTCAATAAAAATACAGGACAATGTGACAATAATGATTCACTGATTATATTATGAATCACGAATAAACCGCACTTGCCACATTGTTTCAACTGGCACGCCAGTCGACAACTCCCCAAGGCTACTGTCACATAGAACAGAACGCAGCACGCCTCGTATAATTTGATAATCTCGTCTGTCCAGTTATTATGATATTATTATGATCCAGTCAATGTAGACACAGGATATGGTTGTCTATGGTTTTGTATTTCATCTTAGTAACACGTATATTCAGTTTTTTTTTCTTTTAACTAACTAACCTAATCAATTAAGAATAATTGATTAGGTTTTTTTCCTTACCCGATGTAGTTGTTTTATGTAAACCTATTTTGGTGATACTTTTTTTTTAATGTGTCGAAAAGTGGAGCTGAGGTTTTTGTATTTTGTCTTCTATACACGTAATTTTTGAAACTTTTTTCTGATTATGAATGCTATTAGCCCTGGTTGACCTTCCATATCAAGTGTAGTTGAGGGGGCTAAGCTGAGCTAGAAGAGGAGTGAGTCCAAAGGGCTGAGAATTAAGAATCGGTAATCTATGGGTGCCCTAGATATCTACCTACCCTAGATTTCTAACGTAGGTTTAAAGCTGAAGTTAAAATTATTCTTACACGCGCTGTGATTCGTACACACACACGAAGTGCACACAATTAAAACAGATTATATATTATTAATAAAAATTGCCTTTAAACTTTTTAGGACAGTCGGAAAAAAATTATAACGTGCTTTAAACTTTAGAAGTTTTTTTATAACGTGCACAGGGTACCCAAATTTTTTTATAAGGTGCTTTTAAACTTTGGAAGATTTGTATAAGTTGCACAGGATTCCCAAAGTTTTTTATAGCGTGCTTTTAAACTTTGAGAGTTTTTTTACAACGTGCAAAGGGTTCCCAAAGTTTTTTTTTATAAGGTGCTTTTAAACCTTGGAAGTTTTTTTGCTAACGTGCACAGGGTTCCTAAAGTTTTTTTGTATTTAGCTTTTAAACTTTGGTTGTGTTTTTATATCGTGCACAGGGTCCCCAAAAGGTCAGTGGGTCCAATACCCTGTGAGGTAATTCCGCCTTTGGATTTTTATGGCCGTGAAAAGCACGCGTGCAAGCACACACAAGCACGCGAGACAAACACAATAAGTGTTTCGCTACGTTTGTTCAACACAAATAATTACACCTGCGGCTATCGAACCCCGTACGGGAAGTGGTTATTCTTGGCGCTGGGTAAATGACTTTATGGCCTTTATTTGCTTGCGCGTGTTATGTTGGCGTATTTGTTAGCGGTCTCAATAATAATAATAATACCTTACTACTAATGGAATTCTACTAGAATAAAGGATATTCAAATATTTTTAATGTGAAAGTGACCCTGTCTGTAACGTTTTCTCGCCAAAACGGCTGAATCGATTTTGATGAATATTGGTGAAAATATAGATTGCGCCTTGGAGAAAAACAGGCTACTTTTATTTAGAAATTATTAGAATACGACCACATTAATGCCTAATGATTTACACGCACACATGTATACGTTTTACTATAATGCCAGAGCGAGACATAGGTTCATTTGAATGATCATGCAGTTCCAACAGTGGTTTATATTTGATATCCGACCCTCTCCGTATTTCGGAAGGCACGTAAAACAGTGGGACCCGATTAATATCACTAAGTGATATTACTCGTGAGGGTTTCGAGGATGATGTCAGAAGGCAGTTGGTCATGTTGATTCATCCCACAGCCACATCGTCTGCAATTTAACCAGGCCCTGGTATTACGCTAGGTAGAAAAAGAAGTATATTTAACAGTATTTGAGTAAGACTATGCTTACGGTGACTATAGTCCAAAGGGTCGGGAATCGAACCTGCTTAAAGTGGAGACCATGCGGGCTTCATACCACATTTGACTGCACTATGGAGCCGCTAAGTAGAACCCTTTCACAACTTAAGAGTTGCACTAACCGCTGAAAGGGTTTCCGTGTATATCGGCGTTAAACTCACAAAGCGCTTTCATTCGTTCATTTCCATTCATCGAAGAAAAGTATGAAATACTGTTCGCTCATTTCAATTGCTCCATTCTTCGAATCACCTTTACCTACTTCCATTCCATTTTATTCCAGGAACTTGTCAGGGTTTCATTGGTCAAGAGCAAAAAGTAATAAAAAAGTTTACATTTCCTTGAGTTGTGTGACTAAGATTAATAGAGATTAATGTGGTAGGACGTTAAATTGAAAGCGAAAGATATGTCAATTCTAGACTCTAGCCAGAACTAATCTTCTCTGGCTCAACCAACTTTAACGCGATGTGTAGGCACGCTAAATGTAGTTGCTGAGAAGGTAGATCTCTTCACATGTTCAGAGCATGTTTTTAAAACTACGAAATTTTGTGTTTTGTGCTATTTAAGTCAACTATATTGTGCTATTTAGGTTAACTACGTTGTGCTATTTAAGTTCTCTCCGCAGGCCCCAAAGGGCCATCGCGCAGCGGGCTGCGAGAGCCTACCGCTCCGTGGGCTTCGCGGCGGCGTGCCGGCAAAAATCTGACCAATACGGTAGGGTCATCTTCATAAATCTCTCATAAAATAGGGGTGAAAAAATGCTGAGTATGCTTCACGCTAAATAGCCTCGACAACTCGTAGCGACGGACTGAATTCTATGGGACTCTTGGTTTGATCCCTGATCACGCTGGACTATTGTCGCATTCATCCTTTTATGCTTCACGCTAAATAGCCTCGGCAACTCGTAGAGACGGACTGAATTCTATGAAATTCTTGGTTTGATCCATGTTTAAACAATCTCAGTGTCGCATAGCGTTTGTTATTATTATGCACTACAATAATTAAAAATTAAAACAAAAACCGACTTCCAATTGTCAAATTGAAAACAGTCGAATCGACAACCTCCTCCTTTTTTAAAGTCGCTTGAAAAACACTATAAATATTATATTTGCAAACTCGTAAGTTTGATGAGTACATTATACATGCAAAAAATTACAGTTAAAATAATATATTTTATTTATTTATTCATCTATGTTAACCAGCCTGGAAGGGTATTACAGTACAGACAACCCTACGTGACTAGAAATTATAAATTAATTAATTACTATACATATCAAAACTAATTAATTAATTTATAATTTCTAGTCACGTAGGGGTGTCTGTTATTTTTTTTCGTCATTAAATTTCCGCACCACAGGCATGAGGCCGGTGACAATTGTTATATTATATTTTATTTTGTCTTTTCTTATCGTTTCATTAACTCTCTGTTTATAGTTCCACATGTTTAATTTATAGGAGGACAAAGATGAAAAGTAGACCAGAAACATAGAGTAGACAAGAATATATATTATAGGTTATATAAACAGAAGCGTTCACTTATTAATATAATTTTCTTCTACCTAGCGTTATCCCGGTCAAGTGCCTGGATTCGTGGGGCGAGTTAAAAGGATCGACTGCCGTCTGACGTCATTCCCCTCCGTGTTTCGGAAGGCACGTAAAACAGTGGGATCCGATTAATGTCACTTTGTGATATTAGTCGTAAGGTTGTAGACATCGTGGGGGTTCCGAGGATGACGTCAAATGGCAATCGGTCATCTTATCTCGCCCCACAGCCAAATCCTCTGCAATCTAAGCGGACCCTGGTACTTAACAAGGATAACGCTAGGCTAGGAAAAAAACGTGAAGCGAATATTTTTGGAACCATTATATGAAAATTGCGCCAACGGGTATTCAATTTGGCACAATCATAGTTTACAAAGAGGATGATGTGGAAACTGCGAATGCTTATATTTTTTTATAAAATGCGCATTATTCATACATTTAGTTACTAAAATAACACTTCACACACACCAATACCTAATAATTTAAACACACTTGCATACATTTTACTGTAAAGTTGTGTCAAAGCGTAGTCATGACAACGGTGTGAGTGTTAATTTGTTAAATATTAGCCCTCTTTCACACGAGAGTTAAATAAGCGTTGCGTTATATATCGGCGGGCGTTAGCGCTTTTTTTGGCGTCGTCAACACAATAACATAGCGTGTATGTACGTATATAGCGTTGAAAATAGAACATTGTTCGATAAAAAGGCGTTGCGTTATATAAGCGCGAACACAAACTTGGGAGTTCATATATTCTATTTGAACGCTTTTTTAACGCGCGATAAAAAAACTCTCGTGGGAATGAGGGAGGGGATCTCGTGCAATGTCGTTGCACAAAACGCTGAAAATTTGTGTATAGCTTTAAATAAGCCTCTAGTCTCCAAATCTTTTTTTTTTTATGTTACAAGGGGGCAGACGAGTAGGCAACAGGTACCGAAGTGCCTACCGACGCCCATGGACATTAATCGGGTCCCACTGTTTTACGTGCCTTCCGAAACACGGAGGAGGTCGGATATCAAATATAAACCAGTACTGCAGATGTCCATGGGCGCCGGTAGGCACTTCGGTGCCTGCTGCCTGCTCGTCTGCCCCCTTGTAACATAAAAAAAGGTGTCGCTGCTGTCGGTATGTAATCTAAATTAGGTATGTTTCTTGCTATAATTATATAAAATGGCCAAGGGCGTGTCAAGACACGCTTATATGGAAGGGTTCCGTATCTCATACGCGATAAAAGTATTTGTTAAATAAATTCAATAGTAGACAATAAACTCACTGTATGGGAGCCACTCCTAAAATATTAATTTAGTATTATTTTAAGATGCCAAAAATAAAATCTATATGCAAGTCATAACTGTAACAAATTTCCTGCATTTATATTTATAATTGTAGAAGTTAGGGCAGACAAACGGGCGGACGGACGAACGGACTGAGCGAAACTATAAGAGTTCCTTGTAGTACTACGGAATCCTAAAAACGTCTGGTTCTATTTCACTCCTGTCTGTTTTAACAAACACAGGCAGTTTGTTTTATTCGTGTTATTTTTGGAAAAAAGAGAGAAAATAAATGTTAAAAAAAGCATTTAGAAAGTAATAAAAAATGGCGAAAAGCGTGTCAAAACACGCATATATAGAAGGGTTCCGTATGTGATAAGCTATAAACGTATTTGTTAAATAACTTCAAAAGTTGTTTTCCTATTTCGTTCAGAATAATTTGCTTAATGAGTTTTTAGCATGTTCTACCAACATGGACAATTTCAAGTCTCTACGTCTAATAGTTTGGAAATGCTAGGGAGGGGACCACATTACGGGCAGACAGACGGAAGGACGGACAGAGCGAAATTATAAGCGTTCCTTATAGTACTACGGAACCCTAAAAAATACAGAGAAGGTCGCATCTGCGGAATATTTCCTGTAGATGGCGTCCGTGCTGGACCTTTCGTCTGACAGTAAATCGGGTAAGACAACGTTTGTCGGGTCCTCTACAACCTTACGACTAGTATCACAAAGTGACATTAATCGGGTCCCACTGTTTTACGTGCCTTCCGAAACACGGAAGAGGTCGGATATTAAATATAAACCAGCGCTAGAATGGGTCACCCATCTATCACACGGTCGTAGCCAAAGTAACTTAACTTAGCAATCGACTCAAATGTCGACCACTGATTAGGCAATGACCTCCTCTGTTTTAGATACGTTAGTTACGTTACATTTCTTTTTATATCTGTAATAATAAAAACTGTACAAAACTCTAAGGCTATAATAATCAATCCATATATTAATATGTGAAATTCTTCGAAACCATTTACGAAAGTTGCGCGAGCGGAGGAGTACGAAATTTGGCAGAATTATAGTTTATTGTGCGAATTCTGATATTGTTTATAAAATATGCTCGTGATATTAAATACACCCATCAATAATAAAGTGTAAACAATACCACTAACAAAGAAAATCCATCAGAACACGCTTTCACGTCAACTTACAATCTGACAGGTTAAGCTCTTTGTAAGCGCACACGCGCGGGTTCATTAATTAATTTACATACACGTTTTAATCATCACTAATTGCCTGTCATACTCGTAAAACACCCATCATATTACGTTGTTAGTTCATTTTGAAATTTCTGCTATAAAATGTGGACTATATATTTTTGAATAATACATGTTTACATTCGAAACTAAAGTACTGTAATCCCCCTATAACATGTTTGATTTATTTCGCGTTATAGGAAAACGCGTTGTACGAGCATTCTCGTATAACGCGCTTGTACGATCCTGAATGTAAACGTTATATTATAAAAAAATGAAAAATCTATATTATAGAATAATATTAATGCGTTAGAAGATGAAAAATTGTTGATAATCAGATGTTTCCGATATTGGAGAACAAATATATTAAGCATAATATAATATCAAAGAATACTAAAGGCGCACAACAAAAGCCGCGGGTTTTCGCTAGCAAACTGCATCTATTAAGCTCGAGCCGTTTATATTTAACACCTTTGTTATCTGTAACGGTCTCAAAACGGGGCAAGGTGAGTTCTTAACTTTGTTAAAAGGACATCATTATTTCAGTTATGAGCACAAGCGACGCAAGTCAGACAAAAGATCGGGTAAGGGGCGTGACCTGGCATAAAAACTGGGCAAGCAGGGGCAATTTAGCTTTTACAGCGGATGTGGGTTAACGAGGTCGTAGCTTAATCAATAGCCGGCGTTAAGACGATCGCTAGGTTAAGCAGTTCTCACCTCGGCCGGATGATAGATGGGTGACCCATTCGAACACTGTTTTTCAAATATCCGACCTCCTCCGTGTTTCGTATAACTGTGAGTCCTGACTAATGTCACTGAGTGATATTAGTCGTGAGATTGTAGAGATTGGCGGAGGATAACGTCAGGCGGCAGTCTGTCATCTTAACCACACAGCCACATCCTCAATTTAAGCGGATCCTGGCGCTAGACCGGGTAACGCTAGGCTTATTGTCATAACAGCCATACTCATTTCTCAAAGGCCGGCAACGCATCAGCGAGCCTTCTATTACTACAGTTGTACATCGTAGGTAGTCACTCAGTTGAATCGCCTGCCCTTGTCCCCTATCTTATATATATAAAAAAATTAAAATTCTTAAAATTCCTTATATAAACAAAACAAAAAAAAACAGTACCACCACTGGATCGAAGAAGAAGATTTCTTCTTTCCTTTCTTGTCGCGTCTCGATATATAAAAAAAAATGAACTTCTTAAAATTTGTTACATAAAAAAAAACGAAAACGCAGTGCCACCACTAGATTGAAGAAGAAGATTGAATCTCATATCTTCTTTCCTCTCCTCCACCTCTTCCTTTCTTATTCTATCTATATCTAGCTCGGTGCTTGTGTGAGTGCACGTGTGTGTAGGTGCGCGTGTGTGTGTACAGATTCTACTATTGTTTTTATAATTTATTCATCAACTATGGGTCTAATTTAGTCACACTATATCAACACCAAAAAAGAACTAGCAGACTGGAATGAACAAAGCAGTCTAAAAGTTCCGAGTACAAGAGTTTCGAGTGGCAGAAGGTGGCTGGATGAGATGGGCAAGGGATAGGGGATTGTGGCAGAAACAAAGGGAGGCCTATGCCCAACAGTGGGACAGGGGCTGAAAATTATGATGATGGCAGCCATTCCTCAATTCTACTATCGCTAGTGTCGAAATAGGTCCCCCGAGTACAAAGTGGGACCTGAATTAAGCTATTTAATTAGGCTGTAATGTAAAATGAAAAAGAAATCAGACCAGTTTGTTTTTTATTATCAGTTATCAAGTCTTCCATCATAAATAATCAGTTACAAGTCAGTTTTTTATGTTATCGAGTCTTTAATCATAAATATTTACTTGTATTATAACAGGAGACACTGATAAATATGGCGCCTAATAATGTCTAGACTTAGGCATTGGTCGAGTATCGTAAAACGCTAAATATCTTCGTCCTACTTGGATTCAGTCCAAATGTGAACAATTTAACCCCTCGTATTCAAAAAGCATCCCCCTTCAGACAGAAATGTTACGTTCCAGCCGTTCGAATTCTGTATTGACGATTTAACAATTCGTGCCAATACATAAAGTGATATTTACTTTTTTTTTATAATGTAACAATTTAATAAAACAATGCGCCAACAGGCAGGCAGTTAAACTGAGTAATGGACTTTATTTTCTGGGGTTCTACGTCATTATTTTTACGACGACTTCGAATGCCAGCCATCCACGTTACGGTCTATCGGAGAGGCTAACCTGTACTGTCATACCTGTGAAGGTAGAAAGGAGCAAGTGTGGTTGATGGGTTGAATTATATCGATATTTGTCAATCGTCATTGGTCACAGACTGTGGGTAAGAGCTAGTATGTTTGTTCTCATTCAACTTTCTTTTTTTATTAAACCAAATATATTCTTTTTCTTCAATCTGGCCTCATTCCGGTCTAATATGAATTAATTAAATTGCAAAGGGTGTGGCTGTGGGGCGAGTTAAGATAACCGACTGCCTTCTGACATCATCCCCGCAACTACAACAATCTCAAGGCCAATTCAAAATCAGTGAAATTTATCATTACCCACTGTTTTACGTTACTTCCGAAACAAGAAGGAGGTCGGATGTTAGAAAACCAGTGTTAGAAAAGTCCATCCATCTATGAGCAGGTCGTAGTAGAAACTGCGTGACCTAGCGATCGACTCAAATGCCTGCCACTGATTACGTTACGAAAAATAAATTCTATATTTTATAAGTATTTAAAAGTATGAAGAATAATGTATGCAAAAATTTATGATATTATGACCCAGTTGCATAAGCACTTATTCTTGATTAAAATTGTAGAATTCTATTCGTTTTTTGATTTCGTCGTTTTTATCTCAATACGGATTGTCTGCATATTGTTGTGTCTTTTGAATGCGGTAATAATTTAAAGTTTTTAAATTAGATTGTTCGTCTTTTTGTAACACAATTAAGTTTCTTATTGCATGTATAATTGAGGATTTAACTAACTAATAACATTACCTCAATTATGTTGCAATAAGTATAATACAAATACAGCAAATTTTTACGAAATCCAAAAAAAGAAACTTGATTTAAATCAGTGTCAGACATAAATTCCATGATTACTTATAAATATTTATGTGTATGTACTTATATATACATATACATATACATGACTATATGACACACGGACGTCTGTTCCTAAGGTAGACAACTTAATGCCTGTGTTATAGGTAACAGACGCCTGTTGTGTCAGGACAACCTTATACAGAAGGTTTCGCATCTGATACGCAAAAAAGGTATTTGTTAAGGAACGTTAAAAGTCGAGCCAATTTCGCTAAAAATAATTTTGCTATTGAGTTTTTAGCACATCTAATAGTTTGGAAACCCTAGAGGGAAGGGACCTTACGAGTGAATGGACTGACCGAATCTGTAGGACTTCGGAACCCTAAAAACAATGATGGTTAATTAGAGGGCTCGTATTCGACTCATCCGTTCTTTTACACGTGCGTATACTTTTTTTTTATAAAAAAGGGGCAAACGGACAGGCGGTTCATCTAAGTGACTACCGACACTCATGGACAACTGCAGCACCAGAGGGCTCGCATATGCGTTGCCAACCTTTGAGAAATGAGTATGCTCTTTTCTTGAAGGTCCCTAAGTCGTATCCGTTTGGCAATATAGTATATACGTAGTAAATACGGGTATTACTGCTACTAAAGGTCAGGATATTTGATATCTGCTACTAGGTATGCCCTGACTACTACCCAGCTCATCCGTTATTTTACACATGCGTGTAATATTGACATATTTCAAATTTCACGCTAGCTCGCGCTATCTGTACCCATTAATTATACAGGCTGCTCGATACGCCGCAATTAAACCGTGACGAATGTTTTACGTGCGGCTCTGTCGCTTACATTTTGTACGCAGTATTGGGCTATGGGCCTAATTGACTAGAAAGTTTTAATGAACTGGCAATATTTTAAGTATTTCATAGAATCAAGAGGTATTTAGACTACTTAATGGTTTAATTAGAGGTAGCGCTACGCTTTTAGCCAAATTGGGCCGGCCCGTCCAGTTACCAGTACTTCTTTCTCACACGAGATCGGCGTCAAATGGCGGCAATGCTGTCACGTCAAGTGATGGTATTGTTGTCGCGTTTCGTTCGGTTTGTGAGACTTCCCGGTGAAATAATAAAGTATTAAATTCAGATACTTGATGTTGCAAATCAATTGTTAACAAAAATTAGTTTCGCTGCAAACAAGTAGCGTCCATCACGCGAATCCGCGAACGGAGAACAATAAAAAAGCGTGAAATAAAAATTTTGGCAAATATTTAAGTGTAAGCCACATTGCGAGCCACACATAGAGGTTCATTTTCGTCCATCGACTCTCGCGCACGGAATCGTTGCGTGTTCACTGCAAATGATCAATACAATTTTATACGGTATATGAATGCGTTTCTATTCGATTTTCATTTATTTTACAGAACAATTTTAGTTCGCAAATAGTACAATAACTGTGATATTTGTATTTTCTTACTTATACAATTATTTAATGACATTAAATGATAATAAAAAAAAATCTTATATTTTTATTAGACAGGACACATTGCGAAACTCGAAATCGAACCACGTTTTGACGTAAACAATTAAGTCTCGCATACGACCTCTAAAATCAATATTAATGATGACTTTGGAGTGCTGTATACCATGACCTCACTGCAATATAGTCAATGTCACCCGAGGTCAATTTTTGTCAGTTGTATATGCGTCCATTGAATGAAGCGCAACAAGATAACTCAAATCCGGTTTAATTCATTGTTATCGTTAAAAACTGCCGAACTCACTATGATGTACCACTGAAGGATAAAATAAAAGAGTCTGGCGAATCTCTTAATATAACATATGTCTACTGGGGCATAAATAAATGACATGTCAGCCCCATTCACATTTGCGGGCACTTCAAAGGTTTTCTGACCGAGTGCAGCTGTTGTCCCGACGAGCGGGCCAAGCAATTACATTGGATTCAGGAACATTACTCAAACAGACAGTGACAGCTTGCGCCAGATTTGTGCAGTCTGTGCAGCGTGCATTGTGCTTGGACGCGTCAGTTCTTACGCCTTTATGCTTCTGTTAGTAATGCTTGGTCTTTATAATAATGGGATAATATTAAGGAAAAATTGTAGAGCTGGAAAGGACACTTGGCCCGACGAAGTAACGATAGGTGAAGTGAAGCAGTGAATGAATGATGGCCGAGGCTTGGAAGTGGAGCAACTAGATGAGTCGACGACATCTGTCACGAGTCGAAATTGGTCTAGATTAGATCAAGACCTTAAAGAGCGGTAAAGACGGGGAAAAGCCTATAACCAGCAGTGGGAGCGAAAAGGCTGTAGATGAATAACAGAGGAGCAAAATTTTCACTTTAGTTTCAAAAAACTTACTTAAATAGATAGCGACAGCTTGCGCCAGATTTGTGCTGTCTGTACAGCGGGCATGGTTCTTGGAGCGTTATTTTTTACGAGCGTTATGTTACTGTGTCTGTTTTCTGTATCATAGTTATCTATAGTAGCTAAGGAGCAACTGTAGATAATCTCTCTCTATATAAGGATATAGAGACTGTAACTGTATAAAATTTGAAGTTAAGAGTTGGAATTAATTATTTAACAAAATTGACAAATTTTCTTAAAGATAACGACAGTGTTAAATTAAATGTGTGTTGCTAAGAATTATCCAAGTCGGATACTTGCGCAAGACTTCTCTATATCGCAGCCGTAGGTACTTTTAAATACAAAAATCAAACAATGGAATAGTATGTATGCGTGCAATGTAAGTCAGAAATGTAATATATGATTCAATTCTGAAGAACGACTGACAAGTGCCATGTTGGTTTTTCCCGATGGTTCAACTTTACAATCGCTGTTGATATTTTTGTATTTTATGATTCCAAATCTTTTTTTGAGCCAAATATGTTTTGAATTTCAATTTTAATGTGTAAATAGTATATAGTTCCTTATCACAGAGGTAGGGTATAAAGACATTGGTCAAAATATGACGTTCTCCACCTGAAGAAGTTTCTTCGCCGTATAAAAACAAATAAATATTACTCGTATAGTGTTGTTTCCTCCTACTGATGAATAGGTTTGACAGAGTCCTTTGGGTAGAAGTGAATACAGTTTATAGCAGCGTTTCTCAAACGGTTTTATCCAGTATTTTTCTACACCATTTCTTCGTGAACCCGCCTAAACAGTTGATTATCTTTTTGATTTTGCCTATCACTAAGAGTATTTAAAAAAAAAGAAAAAGAAATGTTTATAGAAAAAATATTATGTTCGCGAGTTCTTTTGCGATCCAGTAGTTTGCTAGCCGTGACCCAGTGCTGGGTGGCGAACCATCATCTGGGAAACACTGGTCTATAGGATACGTCGGCATATAAAAATACATCTAGAGAGACAGTTTTAATTATATGTACTTAAAAGCCGGCGTGAGTTATTTGCAAGAGTTTATTGGCTACAGTTGCTGTTAACCATCAGGCGGACCGTATGTTTGTTTGCTATCTTAATTTCTTATCTATCTCTCTTTCATTCTCATCTGTCTATCTTTCATTCTCTAACTATGTCGACCCACTGTTGGGTATAGGTCTCCTTCCATTTACGCCACAGTTGTCAATCTTGGGATAACCCCAAACATCAGTCTTACATTAAAAAAGTATATAACGTCATTGATATGATCTCCTGCTAGGATCATAATCGACTTCACGATGGGCATAGTAATTGCAATCACAGATAGCATGGGTGTGTTTACTGTGATGACTATATTAGCTGTGTCGTCTGATGACCGGCCGACCTCGCAGGCGCCGTAGGCAACAACGGGCTTGATAGTCTGCAAGCCAAATAGTGAGATCATCGCAAAATATTCACGCATGGATACCTAGCGACTACGATATGCAGAGCGAAACCGATTTATTTATAACTAGCGATCACCTGCAATAGCGTTCATTTTTCCTACATAAATCATAAGAAGATTAGGTATGCTTAACTTTGTTGTCTCCTAAGTAAAACCAGCGTCTTTT
>JANCMC010007006.1:76026-102774 GCA_024363005.1 Charaxes varanes
TCATTTTTCCTACATAAATCATAAGAAGATTAGGTATGCTTAACTTTGTTGTCTCCTAAGTAAAACCAGCGTCTTTTAACGACCTGAGTGCTTAGTACGAGTATGGATTGATCAGTATCAAAACGTTACCGCTGGGCGGCGCTGATTAATCTTCATACAGATTTAAGTAAACTTTACCAACGCATAAGAGTTAGAATACTCGCACTAAACACTCTGTAGAGCCAAGACCAGAGCCTTTAACGTCATATTTTTATCCTACTTTAATATTGCGAAAAATTGTACAGATTGTTGGAGGTACGGACGTATGTTTGACGCTCTTTCACGGAATAACTACTGAATGGATTTTAATACAATTTTACAATAATATAGTTTGTACATCAAAATAACAAATAGGCTATAAATTGTAAAGATATTGTGTGAATTGTTCATAATATAACTCTAAAGGTATTCTGGCGTGCGCTGCAAAAACCGTTAGAGTTACACGTATATAGTGTTATGAAGGAAATGTTTATCTTAAATAGTTCTACAACAGAGCCGGCGACAGCATATATATATCTTTCATGTTTAAGCCATTAACGCCAAAATAGTGCAACATATTCGAACGGGAAAGGGAAAAGAAACGGGGACAATATTATAGAATAAGAGTAAATATAATAACTCAACGCAGGACAGCGGATCCGCTAACAAAATATATAAGAGAATCAGTGTAGGTTAAGCATTGCAATAGTTTATGTATACATAAGTATATACACATTAAATCTTCACTTAGTTGAAGATATGGTACCAGCTTTCACTAAATTTTTTCTATGCAATTCTCGAGCGCTTCCCGTAGGTACGAATATCTTATAACTACAGCAAGAGTTGATCTTTGTAATATTCTAAGCGCTTCTCGCCGCTGGTACCTATTCTTTAACTGATCTTACAGACACAATCCGCAGCGCTTTTGTTGCTAGATCCCGGATACGGTCCACTGGAGAGCTATTACGTATTGTACTCGAAAGTTGATGGAAATATCCAGTCTGCTTTGATATTCCTGGAATATAAAGTCACGAGTACTTTGTTGTATTTGTATGCATAATGCACTGTACACTTGGAAACATATCTTACAAAAATACTTGCATTTGATTTATCTATACTCTATACTAGTATATAAAGTGTTTGTTTGTTTGTTTACTTGATCACGCTAATCGCAGAAACTACTTTGAAAAATTCTTTCAGTGTTAGATAGCCAATTTATTGAGGAAGGCTATAGGCTATATATCATTACGTAAAATTGCATCTATTTTTTTTAACTAATTTTACGCGGATGAAGTTGCGGGCAGAGCTAGTACAAAATATATTGTTTTTATTAATATATTGTTTTTATTAATCACTATTCATCTATTCAGCTTTATATATTAGTATAGATTTTTGCCATTTTTAAGTTGCCTTAATCTGAAGGTATGCAAACACTACAAGTATGTATATCATTACGTAATATACATGAAGTGTTCAGTCAGTACTCTAATAGAGGCGCCTATTGTAAACTTCAATTTATGGACACAGTTTGCGACGGTGGGTACGTCTTCTCAGAAGGATGAGGGCCCCACTGTTAAATGATTTGAAAATATTAAGTTTAGTTTTATATTGAATTTAGCAGCGTCTCCAGTATCTATTCTTATCTCTATTTAAATTGTAGGGTTTGTTTGTCGAAATATTTTTTTTACTAATTGCATATACTATATGTAATATATAAAATTATCGTGTCACGTCGTGCGTTGCCAAAGTCCTCCGCAACGGCTCGACCGATTTTCATGAAATTTTGCGTGCATATTGGCAAGGGTTGAGACTCCTATAGCCTTCCTCAGTAAATGGGCTATCTAACACTGAAATAATTTTTCATATCGGACCAGTAATTCCTGAGATTAGCGCGTTCAAACAAACAAACAAATTCTTCAGCTTTATACGAATATACTAGTACAGACTTTAATAAAAAAAAAATGTCTTTTTTTTGTTAAAAAAGTATATTAGGAATACTTTTTAATTTTAATATTCCCTTTTCCCCTCCTACTAAGCTTAAATTAAAAGTTTTTTTTTATTTTAATTATTTTTGAAGTGTAAAATTGAAGCATATGAAGTGTCACACCAAGGAGTTTGGAAAATGTGACAACTTGTGACAAGGACGGGGAAAGGAGTTAAAAAAAATTGTAATTGTCGAACGGCATACTTTACGTATGGCCCCATATAGGATAAATAAAGTTAGCGATATACAAAAAAAATACTGGTAATTATATACCGACCATGTTACTCGTTATTCGTGATGCTCTATACTTCATTCCTCGACACTGTGTAAGCGAAAGGATGGGCACTCGGACTTCTTGAACCACAGCGGGGAGCTGACCACCTTCTGATGTACGACCCCAGCCTACCACAATACCTTCCTTGCCCGACGGCTCTACATCTGTAAAATTAATGGAAATACTGCTGTCACAACGTGTTTAATTGCAACGCTAAATGTTCTAATGTTCACGAAGGAGATTAAACTGAGACCTTCAAAAACCTAACGGTAATCCCTTGAAGTACGTAAGGTCGCGAACCCTGGTGTCGCCTGGTTATTGTCATGCCTATTTCTATAACACAAACTTTAAAGCTTAATTAGAGGGAGATAATACCTTTTTTTAGTCGATCACTAGGTTAAATAATTACTACCGGGGCCAGGTGGTGGATGATTGACCCTCTCTAACATAAAGTTCAAATTGACTCAACATTTTAGTTAGAAGACGTTTGTATGGGAGAAAGAGGTACTGGTACCCGGACGCGCCGGCCCAATTCGGCTACAAGCATGGCGCTACCTCTAATTAAACCTTTTACCCTTTTTATCGGATATTACTGTAAACTACCTCCTTGCCAAATATCATTACTGTACTTCCCGCGGTTTTCGAGATTTCGTGGTACGTGACCTTTCGCTTTTATATATACACATTTTTTTTTTTATGTAACAAGGGGCAAACGAGCAGCTATCAGGCAAGTGATTACCGACACTCATGGACTACTGCAACACCAGAGGGCTTGCAGATGCGTTGCCGGCCTTTGAGAAATGAGTATACTCTATTCTTGAAGGTTCCTAAGTCGTATCCGTCAGAAATACCGAAGCTGGCAACTGATTCCACAAAGGAATTGTGCGAGGTAAGAAGTTCCTAGAGAATCGCATGGTTGTGGACTTGAGGACATCTAGATGATGAGGGTGGAATTTCAAATTTTGACGAGATACAGAATATAGGCTTTATTCGATCACCCTACGCTTCGTGAGATTAGTCAAAACAAACAGAATGGTAAATAAATAGGATCTCCTGATACACTTGCCATTTGCAAGGAATTTTAAAGATACACCTCTGTCGTATGGATATATCGTACCTACGTAAATTTCTTGAAATGCAAATTACTCAGAAATGTATAGGTACTTCTAATGCTTCCCCAATATTGTATTACACCCTTTTTAGCATATTGCGGCTGATACTTCATTTGGTACTAATGCAAATTATTGGAACTACTAACACCTGTATGAAAATATTATTACTATTATTTAGAGCCTACTTTTTTATACGGCAAGGCAAAGGCCTCGCTACCCTCTTTCCATAAGGTTTTGTCTAAGGCTATACGTTGCCAATCTCCATTATAACGATCCAAGTCATTCCTCCATCTCATTCTTGGTCTGCCGCGATGTCGTTTCCGATCCAATATGTATGTATACATAATTTATACGTGTATAATTGAACTTTAAAATGAATTTACAATTTTGTTCACTTTAAATGGCCTGTTATACACAAATATTTTTTTTTAGAAATATATAAATACATACATATGGATAATACACCCAGACTAGAGATGGGAATCGAATCCACGACTGCCGGAGCAGATGGCGGGCACTGCGTCAACGGGCCAACGAATATATATAATAAGTGACTATCAGTTCATACCAAATATATATTATCTAATTCATATTAAAAAAATACTATTTATACATGAATAAATAGACTAGTTTTTTTTTTTCAAAAAACTTTATTCATGCGTACTATTTATTGCTGGCAAGTAAGTTTTTCGTAAGAACTTTGAAATTTTGTAGATTCTTATTTTAAACTCTCGGACGTGTGAGCGTGTGCGCGTGCAGGCGCATGTAAGTGTGAGTGTGTCTGTACTGTGTGTGTGCGTTGATATGTATTCTCATTTCAGTTAGTACGCTTTAGTATTATTATAAATGTTACCGACATATTTTCTTTATAAATTGGAGCAAATCAATGTTCTTTGTCCTTTAGTTAATGTTAGAACAGTCTGTTTCTAACAAGCGAGAAATAAGTTTAAACTTGTAACAAAATGTACCACAATTTGCCGCGTAATAGTTCAGATGAAACTGAAGGATGGAAAGCACAAAACTTATATAAAAGAAACTGGTTATTTTATTAAAGATTGCTTTTAAATGTTAATAAATTCTGTCAAGAATTTAAATGTTTTTTTTTTTTTAAGAATATTAGGAATTCTTTTTAGGTATGTCTAATATTCCCTTTTTCCCCTCCTACTAAGCTTAAATTAAAAGCTTGTGTTAGAAGCCATAATAAATATAAATCCTTTGACATATATTATACAGTGCCATGTTACCAAAGTTATACAATTCCTAGAATTCGCGAAATTTTTCGTAGTAATATTTAAGATAAACATTTCCTTCATACACTATATACGTGTAACTCTAACGGTTTCTGCAGAGCACGCCAGAATAGCTTGCAGATGGTTTTTTTTTCCCCTACTTACTTGACATTTATCATTATATTTTGGACAATTCGCACAATATATTTATAATTAATAGCCTATGTGTTATTCTGATGTATAAACTATATTATTGTAAAGTTTCATTGAAATCCATTCAGATAAAATATTTTCGTCTGTCTGTCTGTTTGTTCCGGGTTATCCCCGAAACGCCTGGGCCGACTTCAACGGAAATTTCACTGGCTGATAGATGGTGTTACAAGGAATAACATAGGATAATTTACTTCTACAAAAATAGAGTTCTATACAAAAAAAAAGCGAAAACTAAGCATATTTTAAAATAGCATTGAATTCACGTGGGTGAGGTCGCGGGTTCCAGTTAGTTTTAGGTACAATTCGTGGATAAGTGAGGCGGCCTCTGAAAATCAGCTGTAGGAATGGGATAATATAACCCACTTCTACTAAGGCTGAGAGGTTACATCTTTTTTGGGACACTTGACAGATGGAACTTACATAGCAGCAATTTACATTTGGCCTTACCAGAATAATTAGGCTTTCAAACGAAATAATTCAAACCCTCAACATTGCCTTCAACGGCCAAAGTCGCCGGTATCATCAATTTAAATCTGCCATTACGATTCTACCGCAAAATGTTACGGGAACGGGCGGTCGATCTTCATAAAATGTGTGCCCTGATTGATTTAAAAAATGTCTAAGGAAACATTACAGGAAAAACATATAAATTGAGGTTTATTCGAAATGGAGCTTTTCGTATAGCATGTTCTGGGGCAACGAAGGTTAGAAGATCGTGTGCCAAAGCACAGACTACCCTGGACCTCTTCTAATAAATCCGGAATCCTTTATTCCTTTTTCCCGTTCTACTAAGTTTAAATTAAAAGCTTGTATTAGGAGTGGGTGCGACAATACGCCAATGGCGGTGGGGTTTGAACCGGATACCTTGCGGATTTAAGTCCATACCTTATACCGTTGAGCTATTGAGGCTCTAGCTACTTTGATTTAACCGATACCTAAATCAAATCCAATCAAATGATTTTTATTCAAGCAGACTTATACAAGCTCTTTGAATCGTCAAATATTGTAAAAGCTATCACCGATTCGGAAAAGTCGGTCTACGAGAAGAATCAGTAAAAAACTAGTGAGACACTCTTTTAAAAATTGTCCTTACAAAAATGAGTTTTTATTGCATTACAAAAAAAAATTGCGCGTATGTCAAATTAAAAGAAATCGTCTGAAAAGTGTAAATCTTAAAATAACCTGGTAAAGTAGTGTGTGATGGTACAGAACCATTAGTGCGCGAGTCGGACTCGCACTTGCCCGTTTTACTATAGCAAACATATCCGTAAACAGCGCCGTGTAAACGGCCATTTTAACAAATACAACCCCCTTTTGTTGTAAATTCGTCACTGCGAAAAAACACGCTGCTTATCACATGCGTCGGGGTGTTCATTACATTCAGCGTGTGTCGATTTATAACCTCAATTAGTCAGTCGTGCGCTGCGACCGACGACAGCTGACAAATCACCTGCGACTGCCGACTGTTGCATGTGGGTGGTACTCATATGGTACGCATGTTATGTACTACAAATGGTACATAGAGTACATATGTAGTACGATTGGGGACTCAAGTGGCGATGGGCAGGACACTTTGCCAGATGTGGTAAAGGTAGATGGAGTATTGCGTGCGATTTTCAAGAAACTTTATACCCCGCACAATTCCTCTGTGGAATCAATTACCAGCGTCTGTATTTCCGAACGGATACGACTTAGGGACCTTCAAGAAAATTTAGAACCATGTACTGAACCCATGGAATCCATATCCGTTACGAAGTCTTTTACATCCTGTACAAAAGCAAAAGGTCATCTAACAAATCTCGAAAGCCGCGGGACATACAAAGATGAAATTTGGCAGGGTGGTAGGTCGTTTAATACTGAGTAGACAACCGCTAAGAAAGGTTTTTACGATAGGGCCATTTGAAGGAAGTCCAAGGGCTCTCGCGATTTTACGCGGGAAATTGCAATTAATGTATACTTATGACGATCAAAATCGATTATAAAAAAGTATATGTAAATAAAGATTCATAGTTGAGTATTTTAAACGTCCTTGTGGTGCCCCTATGTGGTGAGGTGGGTGGGATCTGGTTTTTTTATTTTTTTAAAAGGATCATTAAAATGGTAACAGCTAAAAAACCTATATGCTATATAAATAAGTGCTCCGATATGGGGCTGTTACCACTACACTACACTAGAAATGAACACAGCTTGCCTTAAAACTAAAAATTAATTTAGAACTTAAACAACTTAATTTTAGGGCCTAAAATGTAATTATAATTAAAGAAACTAAAACAATTAAAAAAAGAGTCTTATGCAAGAAATAACCTAATTTGATTTCTAAAGGAGGTCAAAGAACTGGAGACAATATCACAATCGTTTCTATACGTATTTAACAAAGAAGATATTCTGAATAACGGCGCGTGTTGGCCTATATTATTTGGACGTAGAGGCAAATTTTTAGTGGGTATTACAGCATTGATAGGCGAGTACTACACTCTCAGCCGAGACTGTTTCTCATACACGAGTATAGTGTCGGTTGACGTGTCTAATAGCATTTTTCAGAGGAAAAAATGTGAATATATATTTTTGACCTTTGTCACAGGTACGAAGACGAATTCTTAAGTCCGGAGATGGAACGCATTACGAACTGGGTAATGAGGAAGACAAAAACTCATCGAAACATTTTTATTACCATGTATTAAATATAACTGCGATAAAAAGTTCACACTGGTGTTAAAAATCCTTTGTTTTTAACTTCTTTGTTTCAATACCGTTGAATAATAATTACTTGCATAATTACTCACACGACACACGTACACGCGCAGACGTATTCATAAGGAGTGAATGCAACCTGCGAATATGTGATTTGCATGCTATGTTATGGCGGGAAAAGCTGGAGATTTTTATCCATTGGCAAACAGAAGGAACTTCCTGATAACAAATAAAAATGATACGTAAGTATCATCTGAGAGTTTATCATCATATCACTCCCAGGGGGTGGATCTTCCTGTTTATCTGTCTATTCCTATTTACCTGATTATCTGTCCGATAACTGGTGAGATCCACTACGGGACCTCGGAACACCTAGCTGCTATTGTCACTCCCCCGAAACCGTTCGTGACAGTAGTATCCGCATCCTTTCTCTCTTCCCCATCTACCTTTATATCCTTTTACTCCATCGCTTTTCCTTACTCTTGTCTTTCTACTTAGAGTTAGCGTCACGCTTGTCGTAGCGGCGCGTCCGGGTACCAGTACCTCTTTCTTACATGAGATCGGCGTGAAGTGGCGGCAATGCTATCACGTCAAGTGATGGTATTGTTGTCGCGATTCGTTCGGTGGCTTAAACTCATTATTAAAGGCTGGCAACGCATCTGCTACCCTTCCGGTCGTGCAGTTGTCCATGAGTGTCGGTAGGTACTTAGGTGCCTGCTGCCTGCTCGTTGCCCCTTGTTACATTAAAAAAAAAAACAATATATAAAACCGAAGAATTTGTTTATTATCTTAGGAACTACTCTTCCGATTTGAAAAACAGTTTCAGTGTTAGATAGCCCATTTATCGAGGAAGGCTATAGGCTATATATAATCACGTTAAAATTGAATTCTTTTCCCCTTAATAACTAAAAACTTATTTTAGTTTAGTAAGTTCGAATTGCACATTCGGATGGTGTAAGGTTGGACATGTCGACACAGGTCGTTGCTCTCCGACCAGAAGAAACTTATGGAGTTGGACGGTCACCACGCGTGGCGACGCACGGAGGCGGCCGACGTCAGCGACCTCATCCAGCGCCGGCTGCGGCACCTGCAGAACCCGCCCAGCTGCCCCGACGCCAGGAAGGTCATCTGCAACCTGAACAAGGTACGTTAGTACATCAGCTTTTACTTCTTTATATATATATATATATATATCATGAAAGGTTTATATTTCGGCATAAGATATAGGATTTGTACTAGTATTGGAATATCACACAGCTTACTAAATGTACGGTTTTTGTGTTAGACATGAAGACACTAGAATTCTTAAGCCATCAACAATTAAAGTACAACAACAGCATAAAGTATTAAAAAATTACATTTAGCCGCTGGGCTTTTTTCTGTGGGCGCACGCGAGGACCCAGGGAAATTTAAAAAAACATTGAAAAATTGCTATAAAAAGTGAAAAAATGCGCCCCCCCCACCCGGTTTCTCAGTAGAAGTAATACTTTCTTTTAAACTTTATTAACAACTATCATCGCTATCACAAAATAACGTTTCAAATTGATTTTATAGGTTGGGGTCTTACATAAATTACGTCACACCAATTTTACGATTTTTGAACCCCCTCCTCCGTCCTTGTCAAACTTTGTCACACTTTCGAAAGCCTCCCCCGTTGGTGTGACGTCACTTACTTTAAAAATAAAAAACAAATAATTTAAAGAAAACGTCAAATTTAATTATTCTTTATGAAATATGTAAATTATTTTGTTGCAATATTTTAAATTTTGATATGTGACGTCACTAGGCTCTTGACCGGACTTCGGACAACTTTTGAAGTTATTTAACAAATACGTTCATAGCGTAATCCAAGTAGGGAAAATAAAAAAGGTAAAAAAGATGCTGGCTGAAAATAAAACTCGAGTTAACACAAACCGAAAAAAAAAGTCGCGTATTCTATACCAAAATGGTATAGAATACGCGCCGTTTATTTGATACTTTGATACTTCACATTTAACAAGATAAAATGGAAATAAAAAGTAAAGGAGATTACGTACCTTGCTGAAGTGAGTAATTAATGCACTTAAGTACAACATAACACTCGCGCATTAATGACACACTTTGCGCACGGTGCATTAATCTACTATTCTTTATAAAAATGGAAAAACAAACTACTTTATTATCTTCCATTCCAACGTATATATAAAAATGGGACTAAAATTAATATATTTTTAATAATAAATAATGACACATTTTTTTCCGTTATGACGCAGCATAGCAAGATATATGTGTTTTCCTTGTAGATATTGAACTATGCCAATTCATATCAACTTACTACGTTTCGACACTAGAACGCATGCTCTATCGCTATTATTCACCAGGTATCGTTGTTTTTGTGTCGTGACGCTGGGGCGAGCCAAGAATGTAATCCGTTTAATGGTCTCACGAGCTATCTATCACTATAAATAACGTATATATGTTTATTCTTAACTGTTTTTACATTAATAATTGGTGTTTATTCTTTAATGTTATAAGGGGAAACGAGCAGGCAGCAGGCAGACAAAAGCATACCGACGCCCATTGACATCTGCACGGCCGGAATTCTAGCAGATGCTTTGCCCCCGTTTAATGACGAGTTTAGGAAAGGAAGTCTCACAAACGGAACGAAACGCGACAACAATACCATCCTCTGACGTCACAGCATTGCTACCCCTTCACGCCGATCTTATGTGGTTAATTGCTGTATTCTTCTTTGCGTTTCGTTGGCAAACACTATATAGTTGCGGCCCAGAACGTAGCTACATTAACTGGAGTTAGTTCGCATACAATAAGAAAGGATTTTAATAGAGCTAGATTAGGTCTAGATGAAGTCTAAGGACTATTGCAATGTTACGTGGATGTAGTTACGGTAAATAGCTAGTTCATGATTTTACTGAAATAGTAAATAGTGGAATCTTAAACTACTTAACCGATTTTAATCAAATTTTCACACTGTGTGCAGTTTGATCCAACTTGAAAGATAGAATAGCTTACATATTTTTAGTCGCAAATAAAAATTAGTCTCTGAAATGTATCCGCGTTCATAGCGTTCGGACGACTGTACCAAATTAGATAATTTATTTTTGTTGTGTTCATTCTTGTTAAGACAAGATTTGTATTATAAAAAAGGAATGACAAAGCAAAAGGAAATGGAACGGAAACGGAACTGGAACGGAACTGAGACGGGAACGGGAAATATTGTTACATATATAAATATATAGGAGTATATGACAAACAGACGTCTGTTCCTAAGGTAGACAACTTAATGCCTGTGATAGGTAACAGCCGCCTGTAATGTACAAATATTTTTTTTTTTGGAAACTATACATACATATGGATAATACACCCAGACTCAAGGCGGGAATCGAACCCACGAATCCCGAAGCGGAAGGCAAGGTCACTGCCCACTGCGAGAACGGGCCAGTCAGCCAGTTATAGAATAATAGAATGTAGTAAATAGTAAGTAAGAAAGAAAGAAACAACGTTTATTCAAACAGCGGTAAGGTAAGGTAAGTAACCCAACGTTCGGGCAGGACAACGTATGCTAGGTCCGCTAGTAGTTAATATAATAATATTAGGAAGAGACATAGTTCAGAGTGTTGCACGTTTTTGTCCTTGAAGATGACAAAGTACTACAAAGTCTCCGGCCACACTACGTGATGATTGAAATGATCATTCAAGTGAAGCTATGTCTGGCTCCGACATAATAAATTTTTGTTGCATTATACTTCATAACACGCAGATCTATTCTATCGTTCCCTTTTCATGCCAACAATTACCACAGAACAGGTAATATTGTAGCACTCGTTATACATACGTAGAGTGCGTACAGTCTAAAAATACACATCAGATCTAAAGCATTCACCTCTACGTGCAAAATAGCGTGTAGACGCATGGTAGCGTATAGCGTGGAGATTCTTTAATTGGTTAATAAGAGACGAGCCTAAATTTTGGCAGGACAATATCTGTGTCGGGTCCGCTAGTCATGAGAAAAATAAAGATTGATTGCAAAACACTTTATTTTTGAATAGTTTTTTAAACATAACTTAACAATAACAGATATTTCCAACTGTAAACATATAATTAAAACAGGTTTTACTCTAGATCGACTCTACCAAGGTTGACCGACTCTACTGAATGGATTTTAATAAAACTTTACAATAATATAGTTTATACATCAGAACAACACATAAATTATAAAGATATTGTGTGAATTGTCCAAAATATAACGTAATAATAAATGTCAAGTAAGTAGGAGAAAATTCTGCCATCTGCGAGACATTCTGGTGTGCGCTGCAAAAGCCGTTACAGTATACACGTACATAGTGTATGAAGGAAATGTTTATCTTAAATAGTTCTATAAAAAAGTTCGCGACAGCATATATCTATATTTCATGTTTAAGCCATTAACATGAAAGATACATAATATATGATATATAAATAGTGAACCATTATGGAACAGGAACGGAAATGGAAACGGGAATTATTATTATAGAATAATATAATGCTGGAAATAGTAAGTAACCCAACGTTTGGACGGGACAGTGACTGTCGGGCCCGCTGCTCTCTGATATGACAAACAACCTTAGTAGAGTCTATCTCCTGAGAATGCTTCGGAGCAAAAGGTGGGTGAGATAAACAATGCCATCAGTATATTTAAAAAAAATAACACGTGGTAACAAATTTAAAAGGTCAACAGTTATTATTTTTGATATTCACATTTTACATCAGACAGAAAGGTGATGCAATGCGCTCTGAAATAGCGTTCAGGTTATATTGTAAACAAAGATATTAAGTTTGCTATATATGTATATTGAAATAAATAAATTTAAAGTGGATGCTTGTAACGTCGAGATGAAATTCTGTACATCTTTAATCACTGAACTATCTTCTTCCTAGCGTTATCCGGGTCTAGAACCAAGGTCTACTTAGATTAAAAGGTATATGGAAGTGGGGTGAGTTAAGATGACCGAAAGTCGTCTGACGTCATCCCCGGAACCCCCTAATATCTAGATATTGAGTCCTATAGTCGTAGGATACTAGTATCCTACGACTATAGGACTTTTTTCCCTTTAATTTTTTTCCCTTTCTTATTCTTAGAGATATTAATTCTGGTTATTATTACTTATTTCATCGCTAATAGGGCCCGCACTGCGGATGCACTTCGACCCGGCTGGATCTTTTGTACTCGCCCCTTCTCTTGTTCACGCACCTACTTTCTTCGTATTCGTTATCTTCAGTGCTGAAGGTCGTGCCAGTTCTGGTATGCCTTGACGCAGAGGTAAACCAGCTGCTTCCATGCCACTCAGTCTTCGGCACGTTTCTGGGCAGATGCAATCTCTAGTTCCACGATTTTCCGAATTTGGTCAGATCAGCAAAACAACCTGCAGCTAGATGACTTCAAAAGTCCAAACAAGTAGTTCTAGGATTAGCTGCAACCTGGAGGAATAGTAATCTTCCGACCTAAAATAGGCCACGCTGAAGAGATTCATTCTCATTCTGGACAGCCCAAGGGACTCGCAAACCAAGCCCCTCGTTTCTGTTTCCTCATAGCAAGCCCTGCAAATCACAATGTAACAAAATATCATTCGAAACAGCGTCGCTTAAATAACTTGCCCGTTTTTTAAATATGTAAAAGTAATACACGAACTGTATTTTACATAGAGAAAGCTGCGGTAATCCGCTTTCTATTGATAACGGATGTAACTAACCGAAAAAGTTATTTATTTTTCTTAACAACTAAAAGCAAATTCCGAATATGTATCGTGCCGAATGGATCGTGATCACATAATATCAATGTTGGTACCAAAATTAATCTTTCTTTCTTAAAAAAAGCCGCCTTGGAACTGAGAGATTTGGATCAAATTAAAATGAGACCACACGGGAAGCAACAGCTTTCAAATAAAAAAAGAATCAACAAAATCAGTTCATCCTCACATAAGATCGGCGTGAAGTGGCGGCGATGCTGTCACGTCAAGTGAGGGTATTGTTGTCGCGTTTCATTCGGTTTGCGAGACTTCCCGGTGGTCTAAACTCGTTATTAAAGGCCGGCAACGTATTTGATAGCCTCCTGTTGAAGCAGATGTGTATGGGCGTCGGTAGTCACTTCGTTGGACCTCCTGCTCATATACCCCTTGTAACATAAAAAAAACCCTGTCGAAAGTTTGGAAGTAACAAATATAAAAAATACAGTCCATTTGAGAATATACTCCTTTTTTGAAGTCGGTTTTAAAGAATCTTCTCCTTCTTCTTAGCATTGTCCCGGTACATGACCAGGGTCCGCTTTACCGGTCGCTCGGTTTAAAGGATATTTGTTACAAATTCGTTCATTACACTGTATACTAATTAACGCCAAAATTACCTTATTAAATATGTTCACTACACTAATTAGCACCAATTAGCTAATTAACTATGTTATTTTCGAACTAATTTATGCCTAACTTGTAATTTACAACAATATATTTTTTGCCATACGTAAATACGTATATCAATTAAAATTTGCTCTATTTTTTGGGTTCCGTAGTACTACAAGGAACCCTTACAATTTCGCTTCGACCGTCCGTCCGTCTGCCCGTAAGGTGCCCCCCCCCCCCCCCAGCATTTCCAAACTATTTGATGTAGAGACTTGAAATTTTCTTTGTTGATAGAACATGCTAAAAATTCTCTAGGATAATTATTTCGAACGAAATCACACAACAACTTTTGAAGTTATTTCACAAATACGTTTATAGAATATCAGATACGGAACCCTTCTATATAAGCGTGTCTCGACACGATCTTGGCCATTTTTATTTTGAAAGTTTTTAAATTTAGACATGTGCAGTGATATGGCCTCTTTTATCACCCAGTAAAATTCCATAAAAATTATTATCAAATTTCCTAAGTTAACTATCAAGACTAGTTTGATGATTAAGTAAAAATGTCGTGCTTATCAAGATAGCCGAATTCAATGAATGAACGATTTTTTTGACATATGTTGTCGTCAACATTTCTAACACCCTTTTTCGCTAGGAATACTGGCAGCACTGGCACATAAGAAGTACAGTGTCGTAAATAATATGGCATAATGGCAGGAATTAGGGGCTTTTTATCTGTCATATATCAATTGTCATAGTTATGTTATTAGAGGAATTAGTAAAGGAAGGAAAATAAGAATGATTGAATAGATTAATAATCTGAAAGATAAATAGTTGTATAGCGTAAACATAGTTATATATAATATTCTAATAAAAACGTTAACAGTGATTGACTCCCTTTATACATAGAACTAAAAAAATCTTATTTGTATAAATTTACTAAGTAATTATTATTTAATAGTTAATGCCCTTGACAAAGTCTAACCCCATTGGGGTCACGGAGACCGTTTCGTATGGATTTCCTCGCGAGAACCAGTTCTAAAATCACACGAAAGATTCACCTACAACTGTTATGACCAAAACATAGAGATATTTACGACAGGAGAGAGGACGCGCGCGCCTGTGTGCGTACGTGACGTCGTGTCGGTGTGTACCAGTAAACAACGTTGAAATGATGATGCAAAACTATTTCATAGCGATAAGTGACACTCAACTTGGTCCAAATCAAACCCCCAGCTATCTCCAACCCTCAATGGTCGATTACGAGATGCGAGGAGTTTAAATCGAGAAATAGATGACGAAAACGAAGAGATATTTACGACAGGAGAGAGGCCGCGCGCGCCCGTGTGCGTGCGTGACGTCGTGTCGGTGTGTTCCAGTAAACAACGTTGAAATGATGATGCAAAACTATTTCGTACAGATAAGTGACACTTAAAGTGTATGCATCAAACCTCTAGTTTTCTTAATCGACTCCCAGTATTGTGAATTAATCTCTGCTTATAACGACTGGCAAGACATTACATAAATAGATTCAGTATAGGAGTACTCTAGCCTATACTGAATCTTATTGTAAGCAACCTATGTTTTTTTTCTTATGTTACATGGTGACATCTGCACCACCCAAAGGCTAGCAGGTGCATTGCCGGCCTTTGATGAGGAAGTTAGGCCACGGAGAAGTCTCACACACCGTACGAAACGTGACAGCAATACTATCATTTGTCGTGACAGTATTGCCGCTACTTCACGCCGATCTTATGTGAGAAAGAGGTACTAGTACCCGGACGCGTCGACCCAATTCGGCTGCAGACCAAAAAGGCTGCAAACGTGGCGCTACTAATTAGAAAGACAGGAGTAAAGGAAAGGGATGGAGAGGAGATAAAGGAAATATTGTGTTTCGTTAAGTTTTTAAACTAATTGAACTTTAAAGTTTCGTAAGAAATCCTTTATGGATGTTATTTTAATAACTTCGTTCCATCAAACGCTATTATTAAACCAAACAGGATCTACGCAGTTTTTATATTATCTTATAGTTATTTTGTGTCTCTAAATACAAGAATATTTTTATGATCCACATATTGCGACTATTATTGATTTAATAGCGAAAGTGTCGATCTAACCGCATTTGAATTATTGTGAAATAGTATTAAAAATATATATATACACGACTTGGTTATGATTTACCTCTAAAATAGGGTGAATACATTTACTTATTCATTACATTCATAGTGTATTAGTTGATAATAGTGTAGAGTCAGTGAAGATACGACGTGTAGAGTAAGGGCGTGTAGAGTTACAGGCGTGGCTCTAAAATAAACCTGCTAACTTTTTGACAGTGCGGACCCATATGGTCTCGTTGTGGCAAAATTTTACATGAAAATGTTTTATGTGGGTCAATCTTTTCCTGAAGGTTCATTACTCACATCGCGTTTAAAAATCCGTCGTTCTAACTTTGAGTTAAGACATCGAATATACTCGTACATACAAACAATTATATATGTATAAGCCTTTAAAATCAATTATAAACTAAATTCTAGTTCGAAAAAATCCTATACGAAATTTTGTTTACGGAAAAGTTAAGCGCTTTCAGCGATTTATGATACGCAATAGGCGTGTTTAATTCGGGACAGAGTAATTAACTGCATTGCGGGTTTAGCTACATTAAAAACGTCTCTGGAATGTGTTTATCTGTGTATATATATTTTAGCTTTTCCTCTCTAGCATTTTATTATTACACGCCCACATAATTGAGGAAATACAAACTGAAAATTTTTAAATATTTTTAAGGATTGTGCTAAAGAAAAGTTTGGTATTTTATACCGACTTGGAACTTGAATCCGATAACATCTAGTCGAAAGGAAGAGGGTATGTTTTAATCTGTGTTTTGTCTATGTATCCTTTGGTACAGTCAAAGCCAAAAATATCTTTCTCTTTTGACTTTCTTGAAACCGCTTGTAATCGTCATATATGTACATATTTACATATTTTAAAACATTATTTAAAAGCTAAATTTACAAGGAATCGTGGCAACCTGCACTGAGATGAGTCATATTATTATTGGCACAGTGGGCAGTGACCCTGCCTTCCGCTCCGGGGTTCTGGGTTCGATTCCTCTAATTCTACTTGCGAGACTTCTGCCACACAATTTCTAGCATTGCCTAAAGTTGATACAATAAATGTGATTGAACTCCCCCTCCCCTTTCTTGATCTATTTTTCTCTTTCCGGGCCCAATCTCATCCACAAGTTCTCCGCAAAAGTATACAAATATTCGCGCCACCTTTTCTCGGCTTGTCGAGTCATCGGTGGCCATTGGTGGGCATCCAATATATATTATAAAAGCTATAGATCATCTGACATGAAATCTCGAAAACCACGGGACGGACAATTATGAAATTTGCAAAGGAGACACTTTATACATAGTTAGTACACATCCGCTACGAAAGGACTTCTTGATAGGGCCACACACAGGCTCTTGCAATTTTACGCGGACCAAGTCTCGAGAAACAGCTAGTCTATACATAATATCATCGGATGATCGAGACGACAATATGGGTCAGATCAAATGGAACGTGCCTTATTTAAAGTAGGGCAACAAGAAACGACATCGAGCATAAACAAGCCTTATTAGGCCTTTTACCAGCTTTAAGTTCTAATTGTTTATACACGTGACTTTTTTAAATCAATAAAAGCAGCAAACCACGGCTATTAAAACTGATATTTACGTATAATCAAATAAATGAATATATAAGGAATAAAAATAACTAGAACGAGGAGGTCGGGGCCTAATCGCTAGAGCTCTTGCTGCGACCAGCTCATAGATCACCCATTCTAACACTAGTTTATATTTGATATCCGACCTCCTCCGTATTTCGGAAGGCACGTAAAACAGTGGGACCCGATTAATGTTACTTTGTGATATTAGCCGTAAGGTTGTAGAGATCGTGGGGGTTCCGAGGATGACGTGAGATGGCAATCGGTCATTTTAACTCGCCCGACATAGATCACCCATTCTAACACTGGTTTATATTTGATATCCGACCTCCTCCGTATTTCTGGGGCCCACGGCTGATTTAAAAATGGCAATCTATTTCGTATAAATAAATAAAAGTTACTTAATTGCATTACATCTAAAATCAATAAAACCTATCTTAAACCCCTAATGTTGTAATAATCTCGATTCCTTTACCTTAATTTTTGGTATATTCCGTTTTACTTAAATTCCCTGTAACTTGTCGACTTTGTTTTCATGCACTGGTATGTCAATTTCTCTAATGCAAGATATAATTAGCTTTAAGTGTCATTATGCATAAGAGAATTACCACTAACTTGAGTTCTCTATGTACATACAATATGTAATTAAGTTGCTAGTTTATAAGTGATTAAATAAATTATACGATCATATAGTTTTGTGGTATTGTACTAAAATTAAGTATCCTTAATATTGCTTAAAATGTCTACCTACATTAATAGATGACTAGATATCTATTTCCAAATAATTCTTTTACAAGGGTGGTCCGCCCACATTTAGTTTCTTAACAATGTGGACCTGCATCTAATTTTCTAAAGATATGGCCCTTGTCTGCCAAAAGGTTGTCGACCCCTGCTCTAAGCCCACCTTCTCAAGACCTTTAATAATCACCAACATGTCATTAAAGGTCATGGTGACCATGATGAAAGCAAAAAAAAGGATATCATTATAGGATAAGATCAGACCAAAATTGATTTGCATGGTAAGTAACACTGGCATTGAATGTGAGGGTTAGTGACCACTTTAAAGAGAATTCTTAAACCACACACAAGGGTCACAAGTCCCAAGTATTTAGTTCCTTCCTCTGCAATGTAATAGACCAGATACCTGCTGTAAAAGAGTAGAGTACAGCCCTTTCTGGTTAACCTTCATACAATATTATAGAGAACGCAGAGTGTATACAAAAAATGGTTTTGCAAAACATTTCGAGCTTCAAGAATGTCTGTTCTAAAAGCCGAGGATTATGCTGGTGACTAATCGATGACTCCCACGTAAACTGTCGTAACTCCAAACTTCCAACTTCGCAGTAGAGCGTTACAAACGTGTAGATTGAAATAAAACCGTCATTATTTCATGTAATTACATTATTGTAAACAATAAATTAAGTATCAACGATTATATTACAATTTAGTTGTTTAACGCTCTACTGTAAAAGTGAGAACTAGGGGATATGACAATTTACGTAGGAGCCATCGCAATGTAGGTAACATTGCAACCCAGGCGGATGGGGCTGCCCGAACGTTGAGTTACTATTTACTACATTCTAGGCTCCTATAATATTATTTTCCTTTTCGTTTTTCTTTCCCAATGTTTTCAAAAATTGCCCATAACAAACAGACAGACAGACATTTTAAGTATGCAAACCTTGTCCAAACAATAGCCGTGTCCTGACCGAATGAACAGTCTCACGAGGCAGCCCCGCGAGGGAAATTCTGCGATTAGCCGCTACGTCCCTCGTCCGAGGAAAACGCACATGCTTCAAACGAATAACGTTGCGCGGCAAATGTCCGAGGCTGCCTTGCGAGGCTGCTGCTTTATTCAGGACTGGGCTATTAATGAACACAACAAAAAAAGAATTATCCAATTTGGTGCAGTCGTTCGGGTTATGCGCTTACATACATATTGGAAATTCATTTTTAGAATGCGCAGCCATTTCAAGAGTGCGTCAGTGTACACTAGGGTTCCGACGTACAAAGAAAGAGCTTTGGTTTACTCATCCTGTATATATATTCATTGCATTAATACGTGAAGAAATAAAATCTATCTATCTAAGAGGAATTGAACTCCTTTTCTGGAAGAAATATTTTTAAAAGGGTGGCCAAGGAGACTCTTGCTGGTTCTGCTCGGTGGCCAAAATTTTTCGAACCTATGGCAGTTTTTAAAATATTTCCCAATACAAAAAGTCTACTGGCACTTAAAACAGTGGTTTCCGATCAATGTCACATAATAATAACGGTACCTATGGAGGTAATTTGAAAAACGGTAATTATGTATCTATGGAGCGTATATATCAATTTGTTTACTTTATGTATTTAAGTTAGTTTATTTACATTCTTTTTAGCTGTTTTCGTGTATTGATTATGTATCCGGGCGTGAGAGTTGAAATTTATAAAAAATAATATTAATAATTTTAATATTAATATTAGTCTTATATAATATTATACTAATATTAATCATATTAATTATTAATATTATAAATTATAATTTTAGTCGTGAGATTGTGGGGATCCCGGAAATGACGTCAGACGGCATTCGCTCCACAGCCGCATCTTCTGCAATTCAAGCGGAATAGCTACTATACCGAGATAGCCGTCTGCATGTTTTCTTCGTCTTATATCGGCTCCAGGATGTCCAGGAGGCCCTGGAGGTCCTGGTTCCCCTGGTTCGCCCTATAGTTTTATAAATAAATCATGAATCATCATAGTAAAAATAGGTTGCAGTTTTAAGATAAGTTATGTACTTACTTCAAATGCTTTGATTCTGCTAATTGATATATTAAAACACAAGTGTTGTTTTTCAACTGTAACATAAGTTCGTTATGGTTGTTCAAAAGAAATGCTATTAGTGTTTTCTTGAAATCCTTTTAGTGGACTGGGTTGCCAGATTTTTAGGTAGGGGGAGAGACACTAGTCACTATTAATATCAGTCTTATTTTGCAATGGTCTATTGGCAACGGGTTGCTTACTACAAAACAGGTAGTATGCTGGTCTACTATATTTTTTAATTAAGAAAAAAGAAAGGAAAATTCGATACATAACAAACACATCTGCGATTATATACTAGAAGACAAATATTACATGGTCTATAACCAAAACATTGTATTACATAGCGAACTAGGTACATATATTAAATTTTTGACAGATCGTAGCATCAAGGTCGTTGTCGACGGTGCATGCTCGGGCCCCAAATCTGTCAATGCTGGTGTCCCTCGAGGCTGTGTGCTATCTCCAACTTTGTTTCTTCTGTATATCAATGACCTGCTACAAACGAGCGGTATTCATTGCTATGCAGATGATACAACTGGAGAAGCCGTTTATACCGGCCGGGCAAATATTTCTCAGGGACACGTCATTGAGAGTCGGCACAAACTTGTGTCTGATATCGAGACACTTCTGTGTCAAGTCTCGGTATGGGGTCGATTAAAGTTAGTGAAATTCAACCATACAAAGACACAAGTTTGCTCTTTCACCGCTAAAAAGTTTCCCTTCGTCGTATCTCCTCGATTTCAGGGCACTCCCATGGTTGCCTCAGCCAGCATCGGAATACTGGGAGTTGACATATCGAGCGACGTTCAGTTGCGTGGTTACTTGGAAGAGAAGGCTAAATTAGCCTCTAAGAAGATAGATGTCCTCAACAGGGTAAAGCAGTACTTCATGGCAGCTTGTGCAACGCCTTGTGGTGCAAGCTCAGCCTCACATGGAGTACTGTTGTCACCTTTAAGTGAGGGCACCAGAATATCAGCTCCTTCCACTTGACCATATTAAACGTAGAGCGGCCCGAATCGTCGGCGACCCAGCCCTTTCCGATCGGCTCGATCCTCTGGCATTGCGGAGAGATGTGGGTTCATCTTCGATGCATCTTTTATCGCATAAATCAAGGGAGTGTTCGGAGGAATTTTTCGGACCTATACCAGCAGCTGAATTCCACCACAGGATATCGCATTCAAAACTCGAAATTCCACCCTCATCACCTCGATATCCTAAAGTCCACAGCTGCGCGCTTTTCTAGAAACGTTTTGCCTCGCACTTAATTTCGACTTTATAAACAGACCGATCAATTTTATTTATACATTAACGTAGAAATGCTAGGAAACGTCTCCCCGATCGATTTTGTGCGTAAAAGTCGTATTCGATTGACTTTATTTTTTCGGCCGTAAAAAGCGCCTTCGGTGAGCAAAAAAATATCAACATTGGAATGTGGATGACTGGACCAAAGTAATTTGGTCTGATGAATCTAATATAAACTTAAGTACTTAGAAATGTCTTATAATAATTGTTATATGCCTAACAGAATGGGAATATTAAAAAAAGTAAAGTTCTTGGTTTATTTACTGCAGATGTACAGCACTTCCGGGGCTAGTTACGTTCGTCGGCGATCAGGGGAGGCATTTTTCCAAGAATGTGTTACACCAACTGTTAAATACGGCGGTGGAAGTATTATGATTTGGGGAGCTGTGACTGCATATGGCGCCGAAGAAGCTCATGTGTGTGAGGGGCGCATGAATGGGAAGCGCTATATTGACATGGAGGAGGTACTTGGACCATCGATTGTAAAATTTTTCGATATATCGATGCGGGTGATTACTAGTTCCAACAAGACACTGCTTCTTCCCACAAAGCTGTACCTGTTTTGCATGCTTTGTGGAAAATGGAGTAAAGCTCTTGGATTGGCCCCCACAGTCTCCTGACCTCTCACCAATTGAGAATCTGTGGCATATTTTAAAAGAAAAGATTCGTAAACATCAACATACCTTCAAAGAAGCGCTGAAGGTCGCGGTGTTTCAGGAATGGACGTCCCTTTCTCCGGAAATTTGTTACAAACTTGTAGCTTGTCATTAAGGCCTAAGGAGGTAGCACTAAATATTAAAATATTTAATAAAATATAATTATACACCGTATTACGTATTTTATTTTAGTTTTAAGTTCTTTATTTTATTGTAACACTGAAGAAGGTACCCTGCCTATAACATTTGCTCGCGACTGTATATATGGATGAAATAGTACGAGAAGCAAAATGGATACTGGGGGTCGTATGTACACTGCACATATGTTAATCTTTCTGAGTTTGGTTCCTTCTTTCATTTTAACTGAGAGTCTTCTCTTCTTTCATTTTAACTGAGTCGTATATAAATAACCCGCTCCGCTCGTTACCGCGGACACGAGGGCGGTATCGCAAAGATGAGCTATTGCGATTTAAAACACGCCCGTCTATTCATAGCCTCTTCGCGCTATAGCGACGTTGGACGCGTCATTTGTATATACACGTTGTATGCAATAGTAATGGCATTATTTTAATTTTATTTTTCGTCTAACATTAAAGGCAAATAATAATTATACAGGGCAACCTCGATTTAACAAATCGGAGGGCAACAAGAAAATATTCGTTATATCAAGTAATTCGTTGAACTGAGGTTTGTTATGTTGAGGTTAGGTTGGTCTAAAATTCGATATAAAGAAGTAGTAGAATAGTTTTACGAACAAAAGCGTGTCGAAACATGTCGCAACATGAATCACATACTATAAGATTAAGAGATATATTGGTGGGAACTTTATATAAAGGTTTTGGGTTGACAAAATTCGTTAATTAGAGGTATGAATACTTTTCTTGATAGTTGAAAATTCGTTATAAAGAGGTTGTTCGCAAGAAACGTTCGCATTGTAAAGGTATATTTCATATTGACTCTTATGGACAATTCAAGGGAATTACGAAAAATTTGTGAAATCGAGTAGTTATATTGAGGTATGTTATATTAAGGTTTTTTTTAAATGTTACAAGGGGGCAGACGAGCAGGCAGTAGGCACCGAAGTGCCTACCGTCGCCCATGGACACCTGCACGACCAGAGGGCCTGTAGATGCGCTGCCGGCCCTTAATGACGAGTTTTAGGCCACCGGGAAGACTCACAAACCGAACGAAACGCGACAACAACACCATCACTAGACGTGACAGCATTGCCGCTAGGTATGTCTAATATTCCCTTTTCCCCTCCTACTAAGCTTAAATTAAAAGCTTGTATTAGGAGTGGGTGCGACAATGCCAATGGCGGTGGGGTTTGAACCGGGTACCTTGCGGATTTCAGTCCGTACCTTATACCGTTGAGCTATTGAAATCAAATCAATTTAGACACATAATTACGACTTATGTATGTATATTAAGTTACTTGTAACTGGCAGCTGCGTTTAATGTTAAGGAATGCAGTAATTAACGATGCGTTAAAGTGTAATAATGTCAAACATATTGTTGCACTAATCACCAGCTTTCTGTTAAGGATGGATGTTAATGGTGAATCATATTGTAGTAGCAGTTTTTATTCAGAAGAAATCGTATTGTCAACAAAAGGCTTTTAAAGCGGAAGATATTCCGCCTTCTTCCCCTAAAAATGTGTTTGGGATGTCAATCGATTCGATCGTTTTTTGGAATAAATAAAGATGCGCTTGCTGAAATTGCCAAAGTTATAACTAAATTAACAATTTTTAACTGAAACTAAAAAGGGGTTTGTTTTTTGCTTATATCTCAATTACTATTTGAAATATTTCAAATATGAAAAAAGGATTAAAAAAGAGGAAGCAAAACGAATTATATTAATATAATAATGCACAACATATTATATTTCAAAACCTGCAACTGAAAGTTACACTTAGCTATAATTAATGGTGCGTTAAAACGATCGCGTTGGTTGCATATGTATAATTAGCTAGACACTTCGGAATATATTATTGCAGTACAACAATATTGTGATAATAATGCTCTACAAGTAATAACATTTCATAGCTTGCAACTGACAGTTACATTTAACTATAATTAATGATGCGTTAAAACGACCGCGTTGGTTGCATATGTATAATTAGCTAGACACTTCGGAATATACTGTTGCAGTACAACAATATTGCGATAATAATCCAAACGAGCAAACGGATCAACCGAGATCAGGTGATCAGCTTCGCCCATAGACAACTTGGAGTGTTTTAGCCCCGCTATTGCCCTCCACTCGGCTGAAGCCAGCGTTATAATAGCTCTATACATCAATAAATAAATAAATAATAAGGATAAATGCAACAATCACGTAAACAACATCCGACAGTTTGTTTAGTAAATATTGGCACGTTTGGAGTGGCTGATTAAAGATAACGATTATAGTTTAGTTATAACGTTACCACGCGCTAGAAACGTGCTCCACAAGGTCAAGAGCCAAGTTTAAGAGTGGTCTTAGATCTATATTTAGATAGCTTAGTAACATACGATTGTTATTTTGTAACTCGTCTATGGAGACGCACTTCGTAATCTACACGTGATGTTGGAGTGGATTAATTACCAGCACGTGTTTATAAAGAAAGCAATATTGTTGATCGTTTTTCACAAATCGCGCCAATCGCTTTTTTCTAACGCTGATTTCTAATATAATGCTATTTCTTAAATAGCAACCGAACATATTTTCTTTTGTATAATAATTCTGAAATAAACACTAAGAAATAATGAAATTTATCTATATTTATAAGAAGGCCTATTTGTAAGGTCGAAATTTTATCTTAATATATTAATTATATCCTCAACTAGTTGACTTTATAGACGATACTTATAACAAAAAAAGTTAAACATTTTTCTCTGTAATCTTTGGAACGGTTTCGACGTGATATTCACTGGTAGCTAGCTGATATTAGTAGGAATAATAAAGGCTACTTTAGTTTTAAAAATAATTATGTTTTCGTGGAAAAAGACGAAGACCGTTAACGTTTAACACAAATAATGGAATCACGCTGAGGAAGTTGCGGATTACTGCTCTATTAAAATACGATTTTACTTTATTTAAAATTGAAAAAGAGTTGTTTCTCAATTTACCTTACCTTAAATAACAAAATCGATGGATAAATAATAATGTTTCAAAATTTAAATAATTTCTCTATAAGATTTATAACTCTGGTGCGCATCCCGTTTGTTCCCTGTCAAATTTAAGAAAGTATGTTCTCGTTCAGAATTTATATTCGTCAATATAAAGTAGAACTTCCGGTACGATGACGTTATTTTCATTAAAATAGGACGTGTTTCATGCTTCAGTAGTAACAGGACTGCCTCATCACGGACGTGACAAAATAAACACAGATTAGATAGATTTTATTTTCAAGAGAATAAAAAAAAAAGATTTTTTTTTTTCTTTACAAGCCTTTCAATTATTACTCATAATATACTTTTTGTGAACTATTTTATTTCACTGGGGAATAACAGAAAGTGTAAGAAACTGAATTGACCTACTTAGAAAACTCAGAAAAAATCGTTAGGACTGCAGAGGCCCTAGCAGGAACAATTCGAACCATTCCAAGTCGACGAGTCGACTGTATTTAGGATGAAAATGTGTGCTAGGTCTTTATCGTGACACGCTTATAATCAATGGTACTGCTTTCGACGTTGACACTAAGAAAGGTCCGCTGTTGGCCTAGCATTTTCAAAGTCGACTTGGAACGGTTCGAAATGTACGTGTTAGGGCCTCTGATCACCGGATGGTCAAATTCGGTCACATACCTTTTTTGCGTATCAAATGCTTAGTAAAACAACGTTTATATTGTTCTATTTAACAATTAATATAACATACGGTTGCCACTATTACTCTTTGACATCGTCCAATATTAAATTGTAGACGTGTGTATAAATCGTTTCGCATTAGTGTGCGCGTGATTTTATTTTATTAATTTATAAATATATAATATTTATAATGCATATTTTATAAAAAAAGAAGTATTCGCACACCCTTATCTATATAAATTGTAGTCGTGCCAAGTTTCGTGCTCTTCCGTATTCGTAAAATGCTACAGAATTTTTTCTCTTCGCGTATTAATATACAAATAAACTCACACAAGAGCCGTCAACCTTAGTAAGACAGCACAAGAGTTTATTAGTGTGCAACATGATTTCCCTTTCAAGTATCACGATATAGAGCCAACGATCTCTTAAACAATCTACAAGAAACGTGTCAAGTGGACTAATTGCCACTTAAATAACGAGTAAATAATAAATATGCGAATGTTTAATTTAGGAACAAAATTCTGCCATCATCGTTGGGTGAAACTTTTCTTAACCTCTGCACGACTCATAATTCAAAACATTTTGAGGGTGGTTA
>JANCMC010007006.1:102874-129948 GCA_024363005.1 Charaxes varanes
TAATGTTGTTTTTATGCCACTTCTATGATTTCCTTTATATTATGGATCATTAAAACTATAAACATAAAATCACTAATTATCTGACTAAAACTCGAAAAAACCTAAACGGATTTGAATTGTGTATTTTGTGTTATTCAGGAAAGTTTTAAAAGCAATGAAAGAAAAGAAAACTGAAGAAAGGATTAAATAATACAAAATTAAATGCAGATTTGGTCGCTACTTCAAATGAAAAAGTTGTACTAGACTTTTTGTGTGTTGACATTCTATGTAAAATTATCGTTATTTCATAAAAAATTCCTCCAGTGCCACGTTCTAATGAAAATACGTAAAACCCATTGATCTTCTTATTCTTAGTTACGTTGGAAATCACTATATTGTTGCAGTCCAGAATGTAGCTACGTTAACTCCCCTATCAGAGGCAGCCATTAAGTCCTCAGGTCCCCAGGCGTTACAGCACGCAGGACGAGATAAAAGATGGGACATCGTTTGAATTGCAACGCATAAACTGCTCAGATTAATGTTATTTGTGAATCTCCACCTGGACATGTTTTCCTCACTCCGGCCAACCTTTGTTCAAAGTCCATTGATTGACTTCCAGATTGACCAAGGCAAGTTATTATATGCCCAGGTGGAAGGAGATTGGTTATAATTGGCTAACAGCAGACGAGCAAAAATTCGGGTACAACCACTGCCGGGTCCGCTAGAAAATAAATAAAACTATTCAAAAATTAACCTAGCCAACAGTAAGTGTGCACTTCAATTTTATTTATGCGTAATAATAATGTACTAGAGATCGCCGGCTGGTGGAAATTCGCCCACAAACCTTTTTGCGGAAAACGACATATATTGTTTTATTCACTGACAAATAAAATTTCACAATTAATATAGCATACGGTTGTCACGATTACTCTTTGACATCATCCAATACATGTGTGTGTAAATGCTATAAATCGTTTACGATTGGTGTGCGTGTAGTTTTATCTTAATAATTCAATTTATTAATATTGCATATTAAAAAAAAACCATTAGCTTTCGCATTCCTTCTTCTATATTGTGCCAACGTTCATATTCTTCCATTCGCGGAATTTTCGTTAAATGGTACATTTGTATTTACTTGATATTATAAATAATAGAAACGTTGAGTCATGGAATACGTGCGTGTCAATTTCATCATTGTTTTGCCTCCGCATCATGGAAATTTGCCACATGGATTATGTCGCACAAGACAAAAATGACAGAAGTACAAAACTGTGTACCAGACCAGTACCAGATGCAATTAAACAAGAACATGTTTATTGTAAATATATAAAATAAGAGGGAAACGGGCAGCTGAGAGACACGTCAGGATCCTTTTGTGCTCGTAGTACTTCTGACCGGGGGCTATGGCTGGGGACCCTGGCATTTTCCCGACATCCCTGTGCTCACAGTCCTTCTGACCCAGGGCTGTGGCTGGGGTCCTGGTGTTTTCACATTGTTATACCAGTGGTGGAACTAATATCACTTATTACCGTCTAAACTCTAAAGTCGCTGTCTTTTTTTTAATATTACAAGGGGCAAATGAGCAGCCGGTCCACCTAAATCATTACCGACGCTCATGGAGAACTACAACATCAGAAGGCTCACCGTTGCGTTCCCAACTTTTGAGGACTGAGTATGTTTTTATCCAGAACGTCCCTAAGTCATATCGTGTCCAAAGCCCCTAGTCGTATCGTTGTATTCCCTAAAGTGTTTAAAAATCATCTTAATTTTCCACACACTTCCAAGAATTTGTTCTCTAAAAATATTACCCGAATACACACTCGTGGCGAAGTGTTTTACAAATTCGCGTGATTTAAATCAAAACAATTCAAGTGAATTTGTAAAGCGTAAGAATGCACATACAGTTTGTATGTTTTTGTTCTGTATATACTAATATATAAAGCTGAAGAATTTGTTAGGTACTTGAAGGCGCTAATCTCAGGAACTACTGATCCGATTTGAAAAATTATTTCAGTGTTAGCTAGCCTATTTATCTATGAAGGCTATAGGCTATATATCGTCACCCTAAAAATGAATCAATTTTTTTGTACCTAATATTGCGCGGACGCAAATATGTTTTTTTAAGAATACTAAGAATAAGAATACTTTAAGGAATGCCGATTTATCTCGTTATCATTCCTGTTTAGATTCTGTTCTGGTACTGCAGTAGTCCATGGGTCGGTAATCATTTCAAATGAGGTGGATAACTTACCCGTTTGCTCCTTGTTATGCAAATAACTAAAATAGGAAACTTTTTTTTCTATTAATGATACGAATTATATCTATATTCGGTACCATTAATAGACAAAAAAACTCCGAAGACATAGAAAAAAATATCATTTAAACAATTCACCTAAATTGTGTCTATGATAGTACCGCAAACGTAGGTGAATTGTTCTATGATAGTACCGCAAACGTAGGTGAATTGTTCTATGATAGTACCGCAAACGTAGATAAATTGTTTTACGATAGTAGGGTAAAAATAGATGAATTGTTCTATTATAGTACGGTAAACATAGATGAATTGTTTTATGATAGAGATTTGTGAATTGTTCTGTGACAGTATGGTAAACATAGATGAATTGTTCTATGATACGGTAATGCAGACCCAAAGCGGGCATCGGGTAACATGGCGACCCCATTTCTGTAGAGCGATCAACCCGCGCCCAAGTCTTTGACACTTACCGAGAGTAGGCCATTTATTTTCGTGATGTACCGACGGAAATAAATCTACAGCTCCTATGTCGTGATTGTGTCGGTTGCTTGTGTTATAGCGGTGTGCCAAAGTGAAGCGGAAGATTTGGGGCGATAGACCCGCAATGACTAATACGTCATTTACACCTTTACAACCTAGAAAAAAATATTGGCTTGTCAAAACGCAAGACCTGTTACCCGGTTATTACAAGTTCTCTATTAGACATGCTTTTAATTTTTTTAGGCATTTCAGGGAATACAGGCAGTAGATTCGAGTGTTGCAAAATAAAGGTATACCCCAAATCTACACCTGGGTCTCGAATAACAGACATTGTTTGGGTTCCATCACTGCAACGCGATAAAGCTGATACCTGCACGGTGAATTAATGAATTCTTAATCATTCTCTTCAATTGAAACTGGGAATTAAACGCCCATCACCTCGATGTCCGTTTCATTTGCCAGGAAATTAGCAAATTTTCTTGGGAACCAGGTGCCACTACTGTGTATGCCGGTGTTCTAGAAACGATACAAAATTGACACTATTACTCTATCGTAGACTGGGGCTGGAGGTCAAGAATGTATCTGCTATCTTTCTGGTATATGGGTTTTCTGGTCTTCTCGTCTGCTATTCCATAGACGCCGATAGTCACTTATAATAATCAGGTGTAACACCTCATAGTTTGCGCTGGTGACTTTGACTTTTTGTGAATGGAGAAATATCTAATGATTATATCCATTAACTACAACGAAAAATGAACGGTCATATAAATAGGATTTAAACCAATTAAGAAAAGATCCAGAAAAACCATAAGCCTGTAATTTATTTATCAAAACATCATGTGGAACACTATCAAATGCTTTACTAAAATCAGAGTATTTAGCTTAGATGATCTGTGTTTAGCTTTTTTGCGTGCGTTTATGTTATGTGTTTAGCTGTTAACAGTAGGTGTCTGCAAAATCGTATTAAAGCACCAATTAATTTTGCTTTCTAGTTCCTTGGTATTTTTGGAGGGTGGTTTTGTTTTAAATAATTTATCACTTATATGTACTTGTGGACTTTATCAGATTATTTATCAAGCTAATGAGTTAAAGTTACTGGAGGATCTACTTTGATTTGTTATTAAGCTAGGTTAGGTAGACGTTCTGCTCTAGTCAGGAGTTATCGAAGTATTGCTTAATGCTTCTTCACTTACATATATTGCAATTTAATGAGGTTATATTATGAGACTAACTCTCAGTTGGTTGGTTATATGGTTGCCTACGTTTATATAGACATTGTTTTGCCATTATAAATCATGTTTCCAATCATAGATTAAGGCGATATTTGGTTGTTTATTTGTCTGACTTTCTTTTATTGTTCCAACAAACAAAAATATTTCTTTACTAAGTGAAACTAGTGCTGCTTATAATAATAATAGAAATTATAAAAGTAGAAATATTAAACTATTTTCGTTAAAGCTTCATTGTAATCTGTGTAAAAGGTTTTTTTTTATATTACAAGGAGCAAACGAGCAGGCAGGAGGCACTTTAGTGCCTACCGACGCCCATAGACATCTGCAAACTAGAAGGCTAGCAGATGCGTTGCCGGCCTTTAATGACCAGTTTAGGCCACCGGGAAGTCTCACAAACCGAACGAAACGCGACAACAATACCATCACTTGACGTGACAGCGCAAGAGCCAAGGCTCTTTGAAGCGTGCCATAAACACGTGGAAGCCTTTAATAAAGGAACCGAGGAAAAACACAGTCAAATAAAAGTATATTTCCGTTCCTAGAATTTACTGTGACGTAAACCTATTTACTAGTAATAAATACTATATTAGCAACGAGGAAAATACTTGACAGGTATTAACCGATTATCCAATAGATTCACTGATATCATTTTTTTAAATAACAGTTATTATAGACGGGTCGATTTGAGGAAATCGTGGCCTAATCAGTGGTCGATCGTTACGTTAAGTATATCTTGCTGCGACCGAATGATAGATTGATGACCCATTCTAACACTGGTTTATATTTGATATCCGACCTCCTCAGTGTTTTAGAAAGCACGTAAAACAGTGGGATCCGAATAATGTCACTTTGTGATATTAGTCGTAAGGTTGTAGAGATCGTGGGGGTTCCGAGGATGACGTCGACGTCAGATGGCAATCGGTCATCTTAACTCGCCCCGCAGCCAAATGTTCTGTAACTAAGCGATCCCTGGTACTGGACCGGGGTAACGCTAGGAAGAAGAAGAAGAAGAAGAAGATATAAAGATGAAGAGTTGTTACCCACGACTTTGTCCGTTTATAATTAGCTGAAGAATTTTAGCGCGATGATAGCATATAGCCTTCCTCGATAAATACACTATATAACACTAAAAGATTTTCCAAATCAGTCCAGTAGTTCCTGAAATTAGCGCGTTCAAGCAAACAAACAAACAAACGCTCCAGCTTTATATATACGTATAGATATACAGATTTAATTACTTCATTAACTCTCTTCGCTATTACCATACTGGAATAGCTTAATTTCGCGAATGATTTAAGCCTGAATTTTAACTATACATGACTTATGATCATTAAACAAATTATTAAAGATAATCATAGACCTGGTGTTCAATCCTGGGATGACCCTTCTTAGCGTCAACGCGGGTTGCATTAAAAGAGTGACACTAAAAGACTTGCCTCCTGTGGACCTAGCACGAACATCTTCATCCTCTGTAAAGTCGTCTCGTCTACTTTCTTTGGCACGAAAATTTTGTGGCCCTATCGAAAAATCCATTTTAAGCGGATATCCACTAACTATAAACTACTTCACTGCCAAATTTCATGTCTATACGTCCTGCAGTTTTATGATTTCGTGATAGGTTACCTTTCGCTTTTATATATTATTAAAAAAAAAAACTTAAGCGTTACAAATAAGTACGCTGTAAACTTTGACAATTATGCCAACGTAACTAACTCTTACGCAAAGGTTTTATGTTATAATTTCTATATATAACTCAGGAAATAATTTAGGGAAAATTTAATGGTCTTTGATACATAACCGTTGATAAATGTGATATTGTTACTAAATAAAATATATAGGTATTTATTCCATTTAGACTTGATTCATTTTCTTTTTCTATTTTTTTAAATATTTTTTTTATTTATTTATCTCAGGTAATTACGTAATAAGATTTATTACAGCCCGTAAATTGTATTAGTAGACCACGAAATATTAATTTCTAGAGTGGCATAATGTTTTCAATTAAAAAAATGAACAATTTATTAAAAAAGTGTGGATATTTTTTAACACTGAGTCTTTGCAAATAAAAATCTTTTAAATCCAGCGTACTTTGTAAAATTAAAAAAATATATTGTCTTTGAATGTACTATTCCAAAAATTCACATATAATCAAGCTCTACTTTAAAGTATATTTGAACTGTAATTTTAAAACGCCTGCACATGTAAGACCTTGTGCGAAAAAAAAATTATCTTATTGGTCTGACTTAAAAATTAACACTTACGGTTTCGGAGAGCCTTAAATTTGGGAGCACAGCATCACTATCACTGATTCGTGTATCACATTGCAGCATTACACCGATTTTCCCTCGTATTCATTCGCGGATTAAAGCAAAGTAGTTTAGTTTCTCATGCATAAAGATTTGTGATCAAACTGTTTTTGGTTGTTGAGAGATCTTAACCTCAACCCTCATCGTATAGTTAATAAACGGTTATTTTTTTTACACAGAAAATCATGCATATATGTGCATTATGTTAACATTAACGTCGATATGCTGCATTTTGCAGCTCTAACCAAACTACGTAATTACTGGAAAAGCTTGTCGAGAGAAGCTACGAGAGTGGTTAGGCATACCTAACAGAATCTTAAGTCTTATTTTATCAAAAAATTAAAACCTCACTCCATTGAAAGCGGCTAAAAAAATGGACATCACAACAGCCTCGAATTACGATTATGCCAGTCACGCTCCTAATGTTAATAATTTTATGCTTCGCTTATTTTTCTGTCAGTAAACAAATTGATTAATACACTCCATACAACGCGATTTTATAAATCTATTAAAAACCATTTTTACGCTCGCTGTATTTTTATTAAACTTAAATTTGTACCGTGTTATTATTGAGCTTATTTTATTTATTAGTTTTAGTAACTTCTTTTGCGTAAAATTCAGTGATTTTGTTTGAAAGTTTGAAATATAAATAAAGTTACAGATAAAGTATTTTTTTATTACAAGGGGCAAACGAGCAGGCGGTTAATCACCTAAGTGACTACCGACGTCCGTGGACATCTGCACTACTAGAGCGTCGCAGATGCATTGCCGGCATTTAAAGAAGGATTTAGGCCGGGAACTCTAACAAACCGAACGAAACGCGACAACAATAACATCACTTGAAGTGACAGCATTGACAGCCACTTAACGCCGGCATTATGCGAGAGAGGGGCCGGTACCCGGACGATGCGACCCAATTCGGCTTCAAACCAAGTTCTTTTCTAAGCTAGCGATGTTATCCTTCAAGTTACTTTATATCTATGCAATTCAGTGAAATATCGTGAGATATAAAAATAAATTAATTTTAAACAAAAAGTAAACCGAGCTCAAAAATACCAAGGAACTATAAAGCAAAATAAATAATTAATACTTTCATACAAATCAACAGAGACCTACTGATGTGTTGAAGTCGGTACCAAGTCGAATAGGTTCCTCGGTAAACCAATGCCGAAGGTACCGATGGCTCTTTAAGAACTTTGAAATTTTGTAAATTTTAATTTTTAACTCTTCTGACCCAAAGGGTAGCCCTGGTGGGTCATTGAAAAATTCACTTGTAGATTATTTACCAACTTAAATAAATCACTTGAAATGTTGAAAATACACCATAAATTTAAAAATTGTTAAATTAATATTTTATAGGATTAGAAACATCTGAAATACTTTTTGAGGTATAAGTAAAAAATCGAAAATTAAGATCGCCTAAATTTTTTTTTCTTATCATTTTTTTTATGTACCTACTAGCGAACCCGGCGGACGTTGTCCTGCCCGTTGCCATCCCCGTTCCATTTCCTTTTCGCTTTCGCTTTGCCATTCCTTTTTTATCATTTAAACCTTCTCCTAACAATAACGAACGCAACAAAAAAGAAATTATTGAATTCGGTCAGAAGTTAGGCACGTGCGTACATTCCAGCGTCTCATTTTTATTTGCGACTATACATTGATATATAAGCCATCCGACCCTTCAAGTTGGATCAAACTGCACACGATGTACAAATTTTATTGAAATCGGTTCTATAGTTTGAGTCCATCGCGGACAAACAACGTGACGCGTAATTTATATATATGTATAGTTGTAAGTAAATTTACCTTGTATCGTTTTATATTGTAATTTCACGCGTCTGTGTGGCAGCACTGGTAATTAAGCGGAGACTGAAAAGCAGCTCCTAGAGCTGAGTCTTTGACGAGTAGAATAATTATCACACGCCACGCCGATGTCATCACCCAGTCGATGATTAACACAGAGCTCGTAATTATTGGTTTTGTGAGGATTATCAATAAGAAACTGTCTTTTTAAGAATAGGTTGGAGACATGACTGTTATTAATACATTACTATTATTGTTTTCACCATTGCCTTTAGTACCTCTCATGTCTCCCATATAACGAAATATCTTTCTCTGTTTCAAACTAATTTACATAAATTACGTTAATATAAGCAAAAGCAGCTTGATCTTGTTTGTTGATAGCTATTATTTAAAAGCTATTACAATAAATCTTAACTGAGATTTTTAAGGTTTGTTTGAGTCCGAAGAATTATTATGAATAAATTATTTTACTTTAGCAGAAAGAGTATTGTGTTTTTTATCATATCTTATGGTCCGGAATCATAGTAGGAGTAGCCAGGTTGTGTTTTTAAATCTATTACTTTGAACAGAAAAGTGTACAGCAATGGAATTAAAACATATTTAGAATTTAGATAACTATTACATTATCAACGTTCACGTTTTCTGTGTAGACGCATAAATTTTAGTTGCAAACTGTTTATACGTGATTGCAATCAGTTCTTGGAATTATGCCTTATCTGAGACTAGAATGAGCAACGAGGTAATATTAGCCAAGAAAAGGCAAACCAAACGAAATTAAATACTTATATATGATGTCTCGTTTCCACGTATCTTGTTTTCAAAACTTTTATTTACAGTGTGGCACCCGTTTATAATTTTAATACAAGAATAATACTTGTTTGTAATAACTATTTTTGAACTGTAGTGGTTATTTAAGCTAAAATTATTATTTATCCAATTTATTTCATTATCATTCCCTTTTTCATTTTTCGAAAACAGTATTGAAGATCCGTGTGTATGCTGCTTTAAGCGGTCCAACCAGTTTTACAACCTTAGCTCTAGAACGCATTTTATTGTAGACACGCTGTACATAACTTTGTTGATAGTTCATAAGTAAATAAATAAATAAATAAATAAAAAGCCCTGTTTATTGATAATCTATATCTATAAGAATATAAAAAGCTGAAGAGTTTGTTTGTTTTCTTGAACAAGCTAATCTCAGGAATTGAAAAAATATTTGTTGGATAGCCCATTTATCGGAGGAAGGCTATAGGTCCATCATGACGCTAAATTTGAAAGCTTTTTTTACCTTATTTTACGCAGACGAAGTCGCGGGCACAGCTAGTTAGTAATAAAGTATTAAAAATATCATCACTTTAGTGCTCAAAATCCAATGACACATCCACACACAATCCAACCACAATCTTGGGTACAGTCGTGAGTCTAATCGCTAATAACTCACACAAATCAATGGGATCGCTGTGTTTCGAGCGATGCGTTTTTTTATGATCTTGTAGGACGATTTTTTACTCGGTCTATTTTAATATAGGTAACTAGCAGTGACCCGCGGCTTCGTCTGGGTAAAGTTGCATCAGCCCTTAGACCTCCTTCATCTGTCCCTATCGAAAAATTATTTCCGTCTGTCTACTAACTATTAAATACCTCCTTGTCAAATTTCATCTTCGTAAATCCCGTGTAAGTTATTCTAATATATATACTATATTATTGTAAAGTTTTATTGTAATTCATTGAGTATTTTTTCCGTGAAAGAGCGTTAAAAATACATCCAAACATCCATATGTACTTCCGCGTTTATACTATTAGTAGGATAATTATATATTTTGGCGGACCACTTACGTGGTCCCATATAGGAACGAATAATAGAAAACATAATTGTACATATATGTTGATAATAATAATATAATAATAATAAAAGCCTTTATTCATTCCTTAATTACATTTAGTTTATACTTTTAAATATCTATAGCTAAATAATTGAACGGATACGACTTAGGGACCTTCAAGAAAAGAGCATACTCATTTCTCATAGGCCGGCAACGCATCTGCGATCCCCTGGTGTTGCAGTTGCAGTTGTACATGGGCGTCGGTAGTCACTTAAGAGTACCGCCTGCTCGTTTGCCCCTTGCTATATATATATGTATATTAAAAAAAAAAAAAACTAGCAACGTAATTACATATTGTACGTACATAGACAACTTAAGTTAGTGTTTATTGTCTTATACACAATCACACTTAAAGCTAAGAACATCTTGAAACACAAAGTCGACAGTTAAAAAGGGAATTTAAGTAAAACGGAATATACTAAAAATTAAGATAAGGAAATCGAGATTATTAAAACATTAGGGGTTTAAAGTAGGTTTTACTGTTACTGTTAGTTGTAGGTTTTACTGCTACTTATTATGTTCTAATTTCTAGCTCCATGTTCTTTACACAACCTGCATACTCTTGGTATAGCCGAGTGGTGGCCAAGATTAGTTTCATATGTTTTATGAGCAAACAGAAGAATTGGGTACAGTGGTAGACGATGGGGTACTCTCAGAGATATTTGGTTCAAGAAATCCGGGTTATCTATAATACCCTTTAAAATCTTATCTATCTTATTATATCTATACATATCAACTTTTTTTTACTCATTACATAATCATATATAAAATCAAATATAATACAACGAAAACGCAAATTCAAAAATTATTGTCTGTATGTCCGGTGTTTGTTCCGGGTGATCTCCGAAACGGCCGGACCGATTTCTACAGGACTTTCATTGACAGATAGCTGATGTTGAGAGGTATAACGTAGTCTGTTTCAGTTTTACAAAAATAATCAGGATTCTGCATAGAAAAGACAAAATACATATTTATTTATAAATATATACAAAAATACATACAGGACTATAGGACACACGAACGTTTATTCTTAAAATAACTACTTCAGCGAACCCTCAATTTTTACAGTCTGCCGAACAATTTAAAATTTAGTTTCAAAATTTTTTGTTTCCAAAGATTTCAAAATTACTTTTTAACAAGAATTTGCTAGTTCGTAAACTGGACTTGGAAAATATTTTAAATAACAAAATATAATAGGAAGTAAGCGATTAGGCTGCATTTTTGTACGAGGTATAAATCATTATATTTGTGAATTCACGTGTTTAGAAATTGATTTATAAATTGCTGGTATAGCAGATTGATATCTGATATTTTGTTTCTAATACCAATTAAGGCACAAATTAAGCCTCCTAAAACCATATCTACAAGTTATCACGCTATTTACGTGTATTTCTACCATTAATTATACAGCCCGGTAGGGAAGGTTGCTAGAATGGAAAAATACTTTTCGGCATTAGTTCATTATCCAGTCATCGTTGTGATTTACACTGTGATATTTTTGTCCTGACACTGCTGCAGTTCATTTTTCGTCATGAGCGTTGGTATAATCAAAAAGCCAAACTTTTTTCAAATCATTGCCTTTTTACTAGCACGATTGAACGTCGTGAAATATATGACAATAGCTTGATAGAACATTACAATTATTATAACATTCGGTTGCCACGATTACGCTTTGACATCATCACATGTGTGTATAAAGCGGAGTACATCGTTTGGCATTGGTGTGCGTGTGTTTTTCTTTTAATCAATTTAATGTAATATTTGACTTGGACGCCTTTGCGGGAAAGGAGTGGATTGGTTTAACTCTAGATAGAGGAGAGTGGTCTAAGAGTGGGGAGGACTTTGCCCAGTAGTGGGACATTAAAGGCTAATTAAAAATTTAAAAAGAAATGTAATATTTCATATCATAAAAAATATTACCATTCGCACATCCTCCTCTGTATAAACTATAATTGTGCCAAATTTCATACATATTGGGGTACAATTCGTTTTTCTTCAGGTAATCCCACATATAATACTATCTGTTTCCCGCGACTTTGTCCGCCTAAAATTACCAGGGCCCATAAGGGCTGTGGGTTCGATAGATTAAGATTAAGGAGCCATAAGCCTCCTTCATCTGACCCTATCAAAAAATTCTCGGAGAATGTCAACTAACTATAAACTACTTTGCCAAATTTCATCATTCACTTCCCGTGGTTTACGAGATTTCGGGAACCTTTGTCTTGTATGTCCATATTTTTAAACTAATATATAAAGCTGAAGAGTTTGTTTGTTTGCTTCAACGCGCTAATCTCAACAACTATTGGTCTGACTTGAAAAATTATTTCAGCGTTAGATAGACCATTTATCGAGGAAGGCTATGTGTTATCAAGCTAAAATTGAATCTATTTTTTTTACCTAATTTTACGCGGACGAAATCGCGGGCACACCTAGTCGTGTAATATAATTGAATTAAAAACACCAGTCAATCTTATTGCACAATGTTATCGTAGGTCTAGGAAAAGCTTAAAACCAACGAATGAATATGGATTCAAATATACCACCATTGTAGCAAGGTGCCTTATTTTTCATTACACAAAGAAACACAACAAAAAAATTTCAGTTAAATTTTTAAGACCTTTTATCTCGCTAGGTTGACCTAATATCAGGAGATGGTCGCCGTTGGAAGCTGTCGCATCCCGAAATCCCTCAGAGGACAGGAAAGATCAACAATGTAAACAGATTTGACGCCTCCTTCTTCGGGGTCCATTTCAAGCAAGCTCATACGATGGACCCTATGTGCAGGATTCTCCTGGAGAAGGCGTATGAGGCTGTGATTGATGCAGGTATTATAATATCTTCTGGCTGGCCCGTTGGCGCAGTGGGCAGTGACCCTGCCTTCTGCTCCGGGGGTCGTGGGTTCGATTCCCACCTCGATTTTTTTTTACAGTTATTGTAGACATGATTGTTGTGTGTGTTGTGTTTTCGTCATTTTCCCGCGCAAAGTTATCGTCTAGTCTACAAAGCATGTAGCGCCATCTATGGCAATCATGGGGTACGTTACTACGTAAAAAAATTACAACTTTATTTTATGATTAAACATATAAATGTTTATGTAAATACAATAATAAAAATCTTATTTCAAAAACATGAAATAAACAATGATAAATTTAGTTTCATCTACGTTACTTTGATTATAACGAAGTAAAGCCAGAACTGGCCGAACACGTATCGCCATCTATTTGGGAAGTATGGTAACAAATAAAATTCCTTTGTGAACTATATATTTACGAAATTTATAGAATACCGTATTAAACCTTATTATCCAATTAAATAATTTAGATATGTTGTACATGGTATGCAGATAAAAATTGCTTTTTACCTTATATTATAATGAATGAATTAGATGAGATATATAATGAGGGGAGACATCACATAATTCTGTGTAACCTAGACTCCACTGGCTAACGGGCCTCGAGGCCTACTTCCTTACCCGGGAAGGTGTCTTAGACCCCCGAATGTTCTAAAAGATATGACATTTAAAATGAGGGGGTAGAGCGGCCGATACTGTAAGCGACCAATAGATGGCACTGTTTTTTATCTTATAGAGTAATGCCAGAGCCATAGATAGCTTCATTTGAATGATCATGTAGTGTGGCCAGGGACTATGAGTAACTGCACTAAGTTATGTAGAACTTTGTAGACTTCAAGGACAACATTTACAAACACTGAACTATGTCTGGCTTCGGTATAAGCCAAAGTTCGGGCACGGCATAATCTGTCGGATCCGCTAGTTTATAATAAAATTTTAAGTAGTAGGAGTAAAGAAAAGATGTTTGATATTTATTATAGTTATATTAATTTAAATGAAATAACAAGACATTACACAATTACAATAATGTTTTTATTACCTCCAAATCGGTATTGATGATCGTTAGCACAGTGTTTACATCTTTGTAATAACCATTAGCATATTCATAATGTTAAAATTTTTAATAATATCTTTGACATGTTATATAAAATTTAGATGTCATCGGGCAAAATGTCACATTAACTTTAACATACTCTTCTCGAGTTTTCTACGTAAAAAGTTGGGCACTTTAGATCTACGGAAATACAGGGAAATTACATAAGATTCAAAAGACTGCGTTGATGTAGACATATCTACGCAGTCAGTACTACTAATTGGCGATAATAATCTTTTCAATTAATCACTCATCCCAATTACTCCTCGTCACGCTCATGCAAAAGCATCATAGAGATGATAAAGCTTGTGAAAAAATGCATATCGTTATAATTTGTAAGTCAAAATTAAGGAGAAACTAGTTATTAAGGGTCTGTCTTTCTTTTCCTGCATCACTACACTTGTGGTAAGGGGTCATGCATAAATTACTTACGTTACACTTTAAAGGGAGAGTGGGGGGGGGAGTATCACCAAAATGTGAAATTGTGTGACAACTGGGCTAAACGCTTTGTGAAGTCACGTGCCAAAATGATATCATTAAAAGAAATGGAAATTGCTGTTTTCCTTTAATTACTTTCATGACAGATAAAATTTTAAAATATGTGATGTCACAACGTGGAGAAGGTAGTTCCGAAAATATGACAATCTCTGACAAAGGACTTTATTTTGAATCAAATTTCACTCTATAAAATAAAATTCACGTGAACATTAAGTTAATAACCTTCTCTTCTTCAACCCGATACCAAACAAATATCTATTAAATATTTTTTGTTTGCTTAAACTTTAATTATTTATGTTAAAGTTTATACAAATTATTGTCTATTTTTTTTCACGTCGGTGGCTTAAATGTTGTACATTTTCTAAACAACCATTTCATCAGTTACATACTAGTTTTAAGCCTATTGGTTAAATTATACAATATATCTTATTTAATTTGTATAATATATTATACTAATGCAAAATAGCAGTATTTTTATTTGCACAAGCTCAATTCAAGAATCACTTGTCTGTTTGGTGAAATCACCAGTGGCCAATCAAGAAGTGACCACTTTGTGTTGGTTTTAGAAAAAGTGACCAAATAATCAATTTTATTATTATAAAAGTGGAAATTGGACAAGTTTTTTGTATTTAACAATAGTATAGTTGATGTTAGCAATCTGTCAGATGTTACAAAATTATTAATGAAGTAAAGAGTAAAATGCCTTCAAACTGCAATTCAAATCACCTGTTCAGAAAATCAGGAAAATGACAATTTCAACAAAAATTTCTAAAGCAGATTTAGATAAACTTCAAGGTTTAAGATGTTCAATGTATACAAAACCTGACTCAAGATTTCTGTAAAAAAAAACATTTAAATAAATTCCAAGCCAATTTAAAGTTGTTATTCAATGAATATTTGTCAAGTTCTACATTCCTAAACTGGGTAAATATATTCACAGGATTGTACTGAGATATAAAGAAATAAGTTGAGTCATGCCGGAGCCAGACATAGCTTCATTTGATGTTGTGTGGCCAGTGACTTTGTGTAACTATACAAAGTTTTGTATAACTTTGTAGACTTCAAGGTCAAAAATGTATAAACACTTTGATTTATCTCTGGCTCCAGTATAACAGTGGACAGTAATTAAAAATATCTGCTTCTCAGTTCTGGCAGCATTCAGTAAACTCTAAAGAGTTCACATATAGTGGTCTAAGATAAACTTAATTACTAAGTAAAAAATTACAATGCTTTTTAAACTAAATATAATATAGTATAATAAAGAAATAAAAGTTATTTATCGTAGTTTCTTGTATTAGGCACATATTGGAAATAAAAATAAGTAATATGCTATGCTAATCAGTCTTTAATTAGGCACCCTTAATCACAATGTAACAACAAAATCATTATATTAATTCTAATTAGGACATTAAAATGGTGAAATAATTCTTTTTATAACAAATAGGATAGCAAGTTTTAAATACAAACTGTGTAAGATTCTTGAATATATTTCAGATCGGAATTTTTAAAATCAGAATACTTTTATATAATTGGTAACTGCTTAAAGTGAATGAGATTTTTTTTAACAAAAAAGTAGAGATTGTTCTTCAGATTACATTTAGTCGAGAAAAGAAACATACTATTTAAAAGGAAAAAAATTCCTAATTAATGGTACAACTTTTAAGAACAATAACGGTGGCGATACAGCTTTGATTAATATAGAATAATTATTTGCTAATTTAAGTAGGATTATATATAGTCAACAAGTATTCTTAATATTTGGGCAATATAACTGTATGTGTGGATGGTATGTTAAAAAGATATTAATATTCCATTTCTATGATTTAAAAAAAATCATATTTCTAATGTACAATGTACTAAAAAACTATAACAGAGGTTGGCAACCTTTTGGCAGACAAGGGCCACATCATTAAGAAATTAAAAGTTGCCAGCCCCCCTTATAAAATAATTATTTAAAAAATAGCTATCTAGTTAAATATTAATGTTGTAGACATTATAAATGATATTAAAAAGCAAAATTTTAGTACACAAACTGAGGAGTTGAGGGCCACATGCATTCCACAGACCACACGTTGCCAACAGCTGTTCTAGATCGATAGTCTTATTTTACTTAACCATGTAAAATTATACATTAATATTTCCACACTGGGTGTCAAATATGAGTATCTTAAATCTAAATGTACAGAGAATAAACTGAAGGTCAAGAAACAAATTAATATTATATAACAGGTCTATATGAGGAATAAACAAGATAATATTACACTACACTGTATTAACAGAATGTATAAGCATGACCTTTAGATAAAAAGCTATAGTAATTTTAATAACTATTGTTTTTGAATTATTTAATCTTTAACTTAAAACCTCTTACAGCACTATTGTAAAAGTTCTATTTGCAACTTTGATATACTTTATTCTAATTCAAACAAGTAATCATTCAATCTTTTGGCATAACTGAGTTAAATATTGTAGAATTTTTATGTGATGAAGGTGGGATAAAAGTGACTTCATTATGAACATTGCAGTATGTTAAAGTGATGAAATCTTGGAAATACCAGGGGGTAATTCTTCATATTTGTTTTAATATCTATAGTTAAATGCGAGGGTAAGTTTAAAAAGAAATGTACACACTTCCAAACAATTATTCAGTAAATTAATATTGGGTCATGAAAAGTTAAGATAATCAATAAGAGTAAATGAGTTCTTTGCAGTTTTTTTTACATATATCAATATTCTTACAAATTTATTTTTCACTATCATGTACTCATTTAATATTATAAATTTGTTAAATCCATTTTAATTGTCACACCAAGCTATCTCACGATAGAGTTAAATTGAACATTGCAGTGATCATTCACTCAAACAATATGAACATTCTTTAAACATATTTTTTGTTGATTCCACACACCTCCATTTGTGAGATTATACAGTAGTTAATTCCTTTCAATACTTAAATAAGATAAATACAATACTAATAACAATGCAAAAGTAGCCTCTTTGTCTTCTGTGACACAGAATTTAATCTCTTTCTCTCTGTATCTCCTCATAATCATTCAATAAGTGAAGATTTTGTTGAAACATCAAAAATGTATACTTTGATATTAACAAAATCTTAGAATATAAAATAGCAAAATGTAGATACATAAATGCTTGTACATTGTAAAATTTAAATACACAAGTGCTTGTATAAATTTATAAAAATAAATAAGCATCTTAAGTAAATAATTGTCTAATTGCTTGCAAGCAATGAGTAAGACAGATCTAAGAAGTAAAATACGATTAATACCGATTCGGCTACAAGCATGGCGCTACCTCTAATTACGATTAATAATAATAATTTTATGTTGACGAAGTGGAAAGTCTGCTGATTTTAAATATTCCGCTAAACCTTATTCGTCAAGCTTAACGAATAACACGGTTTGTTTTAAATAAATTGATTAATTAAGTTATTTAATTTATGATTCCTTTTGTCGCGAGAAAGATAATCGAAATTAGGAAGATCAGAGATTCCTGCGCTTTACGATTTTCCCAAACACATTTCAACGTTTATACCAAACGATACTAATACAAAGTATATTTAAGGTATTCTGATTGCACTTACTGCTCATATGTTTATATATATAAACTTTACATTTATACCAAACCATACCAATTCGAAGTATTTTGGAGAAATCGTAAAGCGCACGACTCTTCGATTTTCCCAAATTTCAATTATATTTCTCACGACAAAGGGAATCATATACAAAATAACTTAATTAATCAATTTATTTTCGAGAAATGGAAGAAAGATAAATAAATACTTATCCTTATAGAAACGAAGTATATTTAAAGACTCTTTCGCATTACCTTTTATATTTGCAACCTCGTTTTTGTGCTGTGCTCTTAAGGAAGTCATCGCACGGCTGAAACACATTCACATTAACCTAGTTGCTTTCAACCACTGTCATTTGGGTTCTTTTATAGCGTAACTTCATTTAAAGCCATATGACCTTTTATATACGTGCACACACGACTTCGGGAGTGTAGAAATAAAACATTTCTCTATATATCTCCAGCAAGCAGTGGAAATTGAACCATTTCTTTTTTTTGTTTCTGATGGTTCCCGCACTGCGGTTGCACTTCGACCCGGCTGGATCTTTTGTACTCGCTCCGTCCCTTGTTCCCTCAGCTACAGGGCCTCAAAAATCCAGACGAAAAGTTCCAGGATGGCCTGCAACCTGAAGGAAGTGAGAAAGAGGTACTGGTACCCGGACGCGCCGGCCCAATTCGGCTACAAGCATGGCGCTACCTCTAATTAAATGACATCTCGTTACAAATCGTTAAAATTCTCGGCTTTATCTTCTATAACATGAATGTGTTATAGATATAAACCTTTTCCTTGAATCGCTCTATTTATTGGTGAAAACCGTATTAAAATCTCTGGCGTAGTTTAAAAGACCTGCGCGTACAACGCTGGGAAGCGACTTCATTTTATACCATTCATTCGTAAACAAAAATTATAAAGGCAGTAATAATAAATATTTTTTTGTTATTTCCAGTTGTATATTATACTATCGTCCATACTTTGCATGTCCATACTTGCCTTGGGAGTGTTGAAAATACACTTTGGGATTTTGAATTTACAAATAGGTATTTTTTTAAAGGTTTTTCTTTTTTTTCCGTTATTCTTTACGTGTTGCGCCACTATATTTTCTGCGCTTTTTAAGACGACTTGAATAATTTCGTACGATACTGTGAGACTGGTTTAATTTTTAACAATAAAGCCAATCAACAGTTAGGCTTCCCGTACAGGATGCCAGAACCGCGCCGGTGCTGCACCGGTATTTACATCAAAATCTCATTGCCACCGTGCTGCAGCCGAGTCCCAGCCGCACCTTCGGCGTGTAAACACTGTATTGTCTCCGCGTTAAAGTAGTTAGTATAGCATTTTTAGTGTACGGACTTCAGTGTTTTTGGTTTTATTCGTATCTATTCATAATGTTAAGATCAAGTAAAAAAAAGAACGTGATGGCTACTGAGCGACGTGTAATGACTAAAAATTGGCGGCGCTGCGGTTGTCTGGCACCTATGCCTATGCGGTGGCGATACGGCGAAGTGAACGATTTTCATTCGTATACATAAATTTGCAGTCTGGCACAGGTGCGGTTCCAGCGTCGTGTGCAGGAAGATATTAGCATTCGGACACCTTCCTCTATATGTTGTGTTAAATTTCATACTCTTCCGTCCGCGCAAATTCACTAAAATTCTTCCTAAAGTTTTCGCTTCACGTATTAATATTTATATGTTTTGAAAATAACGAGGTCAAAGTCATTTTATCTAATAATAATAGAGTTGTTTATTAGTTTTTATTGACTCTACCTTATTTACCTCGTCTAGGACTCTACTTAAATGAAACTGAAGAATTTATGTCATTGCTAGCTGTATTCCCCGACTTCGCCGCGTGGGCCACCCTTATCACTAAGGAACTTAAAAAACAGTTTACAACCGATTCTCAGACCTAGCGAATTTGCCCAAAAATTTTCATGAGAATCGGTCAAGCCGTTTCGGAGGAGTTTGCCAACAAACACCTACATAAATAATTAAATAATTCATAATTTCCTAACATAAGTACATAATAAATTACCAACCTATCTGGAGTATTTCTTTATAAAAAACATACAGTTTTTTTTTTTATATTGTGAAAAATCTATCCCGTAAAATATATTTTGGTTGCCTTCGAAACTGAGACTTTAGATCCTTGGGGGCTTAAAGCTGATTTATTCTAAGCTAAACTATCTGAAGATTACAGTGATCTAAAAGCTAGCAGCTTATTAACTCAAAGGAAAGGCAAAGCTGTTAAAAGAGGCTATGTCGCTATCTTATTAAGAGCTCTATCTAGGACATGGTTTAAGCTTATCCACTTTAAAATTAATTTTAATCATTACAATTTAAAATAATTCGAAGGTTTACACGGGTAACACTTTTTTTAAAATAAACTATTTTATATGTTTCTTATAAATTGTATAAATTTTTTTACAATTAAGTTCATTCAATGTCACCATAATAAATTTTATTATTTTATCAACATTAAAACTTAGTATTTAACTCACCTCTAATTATCGTATCCAACTGCGGTCGTCGTCATCCGTACAGCGCCATCTAGTTTGCCTTGGTGTAACCTTTTCCACTCGACATCATTGCCATCTTGTTATTCTTGTTATGTAGCGGCCGCTACAAGTGACACAATTATCGGGATCCACCGTTTACGTGCCTTCCGAAACACGGAGGTCTGATACATGAAAAACCAGTGTAAGATTGGATCACCTCTATGACCCAGTCACAGTAAGAACTGCTTAACACTGATTATGTTAAAACCTTTTCAGTTTCTTGAATAGAAATAATAATAATAATATATATTAAATAATTCAATTTCAATATTAACTTTAATCACGCAGCTCCAGGAAACAAAATTGAACAGTGGAAATGTTAGCTAGTTTTTTATTACTGCAGTTTGAAACAAAAAAAAATTTAAAGTAAGGCATTATTAATTGAAATATGTGGCAACACTTTTCCTAAGAAAAGTTAAAATTCCTAAGAATTGAATATAATTTTGTTCCAACTAACTATGTATTTTTAATAGTCACATCTGTCAATTTACTAAATTACACATTGTTATATCATAATAAGTTGGTTTATAACTATTATTTGAATTTATGATATACTTGTACAGCCTATGGATGAAAAGTAACTGTAAAAGCAAAGATTTATAGATTAAAAAAAAACTAGACAACTAAATAAAGACATGTAACTCCTAGGCTTGGCAGAAAATTAATAAGCACTTCAAATTCAATCTTCTTCATCATTAACTTACATAGTTTAAAGTAATTAGGCAGTTTACAAAATAGAAGTTAAGAAAGTGTCTTGCAAAATTAAAATTGAGTACAATTTTGAACATACTTAATTATTTTGTACCTTTTGTAATATTTTTAGACGTGATATCTTTGAAAATAAGTACATAATGGAAACTGTATCAATCACATGCACATGAGTTTTAAATTAGTAGCCAGGTCTACTAATGCTACTTCTGTCACGATAGTCATAAATCATAAATTTATCGTGCTATTTAACAGTAAGCGATAAAGAGACCATAAACTATTTACATACCGCCACAAAACTTATGATATAGCCAAGAAAGTTCCAAATGATATACGTTTGCAATAGTAAGTTCGTAAAAGCTTCAAACATACGACCTTTATCAAAAAGTTCTTTTGCTCCGCTCGTATAAAACCCATATAAAGTGTGATAGAGGTTTATAGTACAACAGCAATTGCCTTTTGGAAAAACCACGTCTCAGGTTTTATGGGTAGATTCTCTTTCCAAATAAAATAGGATATATGTATATAGTATGTTGCAATAGTTATGTTCTTTTAGATTTATATTCAGGGGGCAAACAATGTGTTTATTTTCCCGCTACAAACCTTGTTACTAATAAAAGTGATTATAATCGCTCATAGACGTCTATAGGATTAGTGCAGCTGGTAGTGTGTTGCCGGCTTTATGAAATTTATTTACCCATGTTTAATGCCGAAGCCAGATATAGCTTCATTTGAATGATCATGTATTGTGGCCGGGGACTGTATAAAGTTTTGTAGTACTTTGTGAACTTCAAGGTCAAAAATGTACAAAGACAGCTATGTCTGGCTCCGGTATTATAGCGCAATGAAAATTTATGAATATACATTTAAATTTGTAAATATTATACCTCGCTTAATGGCGATGTAAGGTGACAAAATTATATGCGAAGGTAATAACAAAGTTTATTCACATTTTATGCAATAATGTGAGAGATGATTGAATTATGTGAATTCTACTTAAAACAACCGACCACCAAATGAGCAAACAAATAAGATAAACAAGAGACGTCGCTCAAAACACATCCAGCATATAAATTTGTCCCACCACTAACTAAAAAAGTAACAGGACGTTCTGTGGAATGTAATGATGAACATTTACAAATACTTTTATCGCGTCTCAGATACGGAACCCTTCTATATAAGCGTCTCTTGACACGCTATTGCCCTTCTTTTTTATATAACAAGGGGCAAACGAGCAGACAGCATTCACATAAGTGACTACCGACGCCAATGGACAACTGCAACACCAGAGCGCTCGCAGATGCGTTGTCGGCTTTTTAAAAGAAATAAGAATCTTTTAAGGTATGACTACTATATTCGCACTTTTTCTCGAGTGACACGAAATCAGATAGTCTCCTAGCACTCTGCGTTCAGGTATTAAATCTGGAAGGACACCGCAGGAACTTAATAAATTAATTTTGACTTAGCCTTTAAGAAAATTAAAAGAAACCACGCAGTCCTTGCACCGGGCCTTTTTACTAAAAAAGCTTAAAATTGTGTAAATGTATGAACTTAGTGAATGCAAAGACAGCGCCCAACGTCTGGAACAAATTATCATTCCTCATATGTCAGTTCTCACACATTGAGCATTAGAACGAGATAGCTATATATGGCTATCTCTGTCTAAATAAAACATATATCTCTGTTACTCATACTATAAATGATAGAGATAGCGCTCTATAAAGCTGCGGCAAACTTAGCTTTGTGTTTACTGCTACTGACGACAGATATGAATATTGACAGAACGTTCTGAATATTAAAGTATCGTACAGTATATAAATGTAAACATGATGCCAACGTCTTTGATGTTTGCTGAGATGTTGCTTCCGTCTACGCAGAGATGTTATTTTATAAGACAGCTAGGGTTGTCAAGAGAAATGTATCGCTAATTTATTTATTTACTTCTGTATTATTTACGTCAAGTAAACTGGAACCTAGGATGTTGTGCTCAACATCCTAGGTACCCATTTATTTGCGATATAACGACTCCGTAAAGAGTTATCTCTGAGCTGATATAAAATAAATAAAAATTAAAAAAATAGTTTAAAAGTATTTTTCACGTTTATACGAGGGTTGAATACACGCAATGTTCGAGATGATAATTTTTCCGGACTGGCCAAACCCGTTTCGCGCCGAGAGAGAAACAATAGCCAAGTTCACTTTAACATGGTTTAAGTATCCGAATATATTAAGGCAGAGGTACATCCGCGGCACCGCTTGCGTTATGAAAACATTTTGGGATTATAGAGTTTATTTTTATATGAAAAGTGAAATGAAGATGTGAAATGCGAAAGTCCGGTGCTGGCATTAAAAAAAAAAAAAATAATCCTCAGAACAACCATTACAAAATTTTGCACCAGGGAGGTGAACATTTTTGTAATGGTGCAGAATATTTCAACGCCTATCTTACTGTAATACAAAATTTCGGAATGATGATTCACAATAGTCAAAACAAAGTAACCTTAGTTCAGATGCGACTTAAAAGTAAATGTAGGGAATTATATGTATATACTTGTAGAGGTGTAAAAATTAATAAGATCCTTTGTTGATGTCATATCGCTTGCAAATTAACCGCAGTTTTATTATCAAAACCGTTACGGCCTTGTGCCAATGTTATTATATGCCAGCTGAGAATAGAGTTCCTATTTTAGGCGCGTCAAGGAGGCTATAAAGTTGGTAACAGGTTAATTTATATATTAATATCTTTTTAAATAATTACGGTCAGGCACACGTTTAAAAATTGACTTCTCAAAGCAGTTTAGTACCTTTTTCAGCTCAGTTTGTTATAAGATTTTCTTTGGTCTTACTTGTTTATTACCTCACTCTTTGATTGATTGACTATCGTAACGTCAGAAACGTTATTATATATTTAATTTGAAGAGGATTTTAGAATAGATAAATATGTAAAATTTTTAATGATGACTTTAGAAGAATGTCCAATTTTTCGAACACTAGATAACATAAATACATGCAATTGAAGCTCACACTAAAAACTCGTTAAGAGCGGCTCATTACAAAGGGTGACTTCGTTCCGAGCATAATTCTGTCCTTCCCATAACAGTAATAACGGTCTACTTAAAATTCAGACGCGCCGGAAACTTGTGGAAACGCGCTGAATAAGAAATAGGACCGCCACGAACTTACGAGGTGCGACTTGTAAGCAAAGTCTGGCTTTTAATAACTTCCAAATGAATGGCACGACCAACTTTAAATGGTTCGAAAACGTTTCTTTATAACGTAGATTATGATTTTTATAATAATCTTTCACGACAGATTGATTCTTCAAAAATCACCGACATATTTATCCACTACTCGCTCCTAGCCCCAGCCTCAAAAGGATATCTACATTACCGAAGTATTTCGTATGGATCCCAGACTTTTTTGAAAATATTTCATCGTCTATAACGTTCGTACTAGACCTTTTGACTGACTTCCCATATAAAGAATTATCTCATAAAACATTCGGCCAGTGTTACGTTTTATTGAAAATTAATAAAGGAAATCGATCAGTGGGCTAATAGCAGACGAGCCAAAATTTGAGTAAGACAACGTCTGCTGGGTCTGCCAGTACTGTAATAAATAATGGACATTTGTTTCGATCAATGTTTAATTCATTCGTTGCCTACGGAGATTCAAAAGTCAGCGGATTTTAATTAAAACAGTGAAATTGGGGTTAGAAATTTTATAAAGGACTCCATTTCAAAGCAATTGGCGTGAGACGACCTCCATTCTAAGCAATTTATCGAACCTCTTCATCCATCTTTTGCAGATTGGGAGTCATTGAATTTACGACGCAACCGTCATTCGCAGATGTATTTAATAAGCTTAAGTGTTCTGAGTTCGCCAAAAGTTTTATATTCATGACTGTACAGTTCAGTCGAAAAATGCACGCTACTCCACTAAAGTCCATTATTTTAAAGGGGTTGCAGCATTACACCGATTTTCCCTCGTATTCATTCGCGGATTAAAGCAAAGTAGTTTAGCTTCTCATGCAGTTCAAACTTCTATCAGAGATTAGAAACTAAAAGGATGGTATTTGGAAAGGCCTATTTGGCTGCGGACGATATAGGCCAGGGCAATCAACTGATGTTTAAGTAAAAAAAGAATTAACTTTCTTAATAGATTACAGTTGATTTATTAGCAAAGTGTTTACAGAAGTGGCAACATTTTCTTAGTATATATTACAAGGGGTAAACGGGCAGGCGGTTTACTTTAGTGACCGACCGACGCCCATGGACATCTTCATCACCAGAAGGCTCGCAGATGCGCTGCCTTCCTTTAAGGAGGGGTTTGGGCCTCCGAAAATTCTGACAAACCAAAGAAAACACGAATACAATACCATCACTTGACGTGACAGCATTGCCGCCACTTCTCGCCGATCGCATGTGAAAAAGAAGTACTGGTTCCCGGACGCGCCGACCCAATTTGGATACAGATCATAAGGTCTGCAAGCGTGGCGCTACCTGTAATTAAATAGATTATAGTTTAATAATTAACAAAGTGATTACATTATCTCTTTCCAATTTTACTTCATGTTACGTGAACTACTTTAATACAATTACTACAGCAACGATACTATGGTTTGACGTCATTCGTAACATATGAGATCTTTATCATTATTGTTTCAATACACGAAACATTTAAAATATGCACCAGGTCTAAATATTTATGTATCGATCGCCGTTTCTATTATTGCTGATAATTCAGAATGGCTGGATATATTTTCAAACTAAATATTTCAAATCGTTTGCTTTTGTAAATAAGGTGACTTTAAAAATATACTGACTGTAACGGACACGTTGGTGTCTTTTCCGGGAGTTATTGATGGGGATCAATAATAACACCAACTGTTCAATATTCTGGGTTCGATTCCCGCCTCGAGTCTGGGTGCATTACCTGTATATGTAAGTGTATTTATATTTAAAAGAAAAATGTTTGTGTATAACAGACGGCTGTTACCTATGACACAGGCATTAAGTTGTCTACCTTAAGGACAGACGTCCGTGTGACATATAGTCCTATGTATTTATTTAAACTATCTCATTTATTTCATATTTTTCATACTCTGATTTCATATTTGTCGTAATAAAAAATCCCTTTAAATATCATATTAGCATTCCATATCAGATTAAATTAAAAAAAAAAAATTAGATATGTGACTTTGTAATAAAAAAGCAGTTAAGAACTTTTTTTTAATAATTAGGTCACAACTTAATCAAAATGACATAAGAATTTGTTTATAATAATCGTTTTTTTTTGGTGATGCGTGATAAATGATTGTCTTCTTTTTAATAAAGAATATTACGAATACTGAGGTAAGGTTTACATTCACGTTCCAATTCCAGTTAACCGGTTTATTTTTAAATATGAAGTGGTCTCAGCGACAGCCAAATGCATACTATTTTAAACCTAATCTGGAGCTACTAGTTTAGACCTTGAGGCTTAAAGTTATATTTAACTGAAACTTAAAAATATTTTTTTATTAATTTGTATCAAATTATTAATTAGTCCCAAACGAAATTGACTTTTCATCAACATACGTATTGACAATTGGATTATAACAAATCGTATAAAAATATATATGGCATATAGTAAACAGTGTTAAAATATATCATAAACAGGATGTTTATGGGCATTTTTTGATAAGTGTAATGGTATATATGTATCTTTTTAACACTATTCAGAATACAAGCAGCACTAAAACAGCCATAAATAGATTTACTTCTCTGTTATAAATAAAACGTCAAGTCGCCTGAAAAATAAAGCAAAGCAATTCCGCAGACTGAGGTAAATCAGTTTATG
>JANCMC010007020.1:0-14221 GCA_024363005.1 Charaxes varanes
GAACACCCGAGCTGCCCAGGCTTGTTATGAGACGCAGCGCTGTACTTTCAAAACTGCAATAAGAACAATCCTTATATGCACATGGTTTTATTGGATAAGCTAATATGAAAATTATGTCAAAAGTGTCTCTAAATTCTATAAAAAAAAAAACATCAAATTTGATGCCTTGGTTGGCCATTACAGTGCACTTATATTTCATTGTGGAAACATTTCAGATGTATCTATCAAGAAAAACTTTAAAAGCACCCAAAATTGAAAAAAGCATTCGACTACACTTTTATATGACGGGTAAGGGTTTCAGAGATTTTAGGTAATTTAATCCTTAAAAATTACAGAAAGCCTGTAATCAAATGTATAATAAAATAATTTAATATTAAGTCAATGATATGATTGAAACCAATATTATGTTTTATATCGATCCAGTCATTCTAGATTTGTTTAATAAGTGTTATAAAAAATAGAGCTAGTACCCGGTTGAATAGATATTTATTAAAGTACTCTGATCATCGTATGAAAATGTTTCAGCTCCACGTGAACGGGGAGAAAATATAATTATTTAAAAGCTACATTACAAAATTCACTGCAGGCAAATTATTATAACGGTTATTTTGTTTCGGTACTGCCCATGCCTGGCGCCATTAGTGGACAGCTAATAACTTGGTGAAAACTTAATAACAAAATGTTTCAAATAAACAGTGCATTATTTTGCATCCTTTCCTTGCTCCGTATTAAAAGGAATAATCTATTATCTAGAAATATAAAATCTATTGGCGCATGTCTTTCTTTCCCCTAAAAATCTTAGAATGTTTTTTAAAAATTAATTATTGTTTTTCTTATTAATGTGCAAAGATTTTGATGTAATAGTCAAGCGATTTTTCCCCGCCCTTTGAAATATCATTCATCGCCTTGGCCCACCTTTATAATAAAAATCTAATATAAATAAATTTCTCCATCCCATACTGAGGTACAGCTATTTTTGACTTTTTTACAAAAACTTATTTTAGTTTTTTCAGTTAGGCCACTGATATAATGAATAATGTATGCTAGTTATTTGTAATATTTTCGACAATTACTCGGAACGAACAGACAGACAGACATAAAATTTTTAAGTAGCGTTTCTGTCATAAGTATCATATATCGGTACCTCCCACATAAATTGTTGTAACCCAAAATTCCTTAATTCACAATAGAGCGTTCACAATTAGTAAAAACAAGTATCGACGCTACAAACAGACACTTCAATTTCATATATATTTGTAAAGATTCATATATATATTCATATGAAATCAAACTTACCTGGAGGCATGAAGAAGGCTTCATCAATGACAACTGTAATAAGAAAAGAAAGATATCTTAAATAATAACAAGAAGAAGAAAGCATAATTATGAAGAAGTATTTTAAGTCAAGAATATAGCATTCTACTTTGAAATAAAAGGCCCAGAAGTTTTGCTAATTAAGCTAGGCACGAGATGAACTCTTTCATCTTTCTAGCACGAACATTTCAAACTGTCACGTTCGACGTCGAGTTTAAAAATGTTCGTGCCAAGTACACCGGGGACCCTTCTTAGTGTGAACGCGGGTTTCATTAGCATTGATCAAAAGCGTGACACGACAAAGACTTGCCTCCTGTGGGTCTAGCACGAACATTTTCATCCTAAATAAAGTCGACTCCTCGACTTCGAACGGTTCGAAATGTTCGTGCTAGAGACTCAGTTTGCGTTATACCGGAGCCAGAAATAGCTCAAAGAGTTTGTACATTTTCGTCCTTGAAGTCCACAAAGTACTACATATGTGATTTTACAAAAAAAAAAAATAATAACTTACAATCAGGGGGGTTGTTTGCGAAGGGATCTGCAACAAAATAAAGCATTCATAAAAAAATGATGTTCCGATTTGTTTATTTTATTTCACTTTATACGTAGCGAAGCACGTACCGGGCCGCTAGTATATATATATATGTGTGTGTGTGTGTGTGTGTGTCATGCGTTGAAAATAGAACATTGCTCGATAAAGATAAAAAAGCTTTCGTGCGAATAAGGGCTAAGTCTAACTAAACGAAAGTTCAAAAAAATATGGTATTTGACCTTTAAAGTAGCTAAAAAAGGCAAATTGAATAAAAGATGCAGTAACTTCAACTTTGAAAGTTGAGTTTTAAGTAAATATTGCATTACCAACATTAACCCGTGTCTTTGTTTGCCTTGTTTTATTCGACTTTCGTATATACTTTCAACACCTATTTCGCCCATTTCAAACTTTGTTTTCGTAACGAAAAGTAGTCTATGTCCTTCTCCAAGGTCTAATCAATCTGTACGTCGAAATTAATCGGAATTGGTTTAGGAGTTTAGGTGTGACATACAGAGTTACTTACACATTAATAATTTTATTAAGAAGTATAAATATTTTAAGCGACCATCCTTAGAGTATGAATAAAGCAAAACTTCGCGTAACCTCAATTAATGTAGCGCAGAAAGTCTGCAGAATAAAACCATTATAAGCGCCTTAAATCATCAAACTTCCGGTTTTCGAGTATATGTAAGAATTTGTTCACATTACACCAAGTCAAAATAAACTTGGCCCGGTGGCACTGTTAGCAGTGGTCCTCCGCTCCGGGGTTGCGGATATGATTCCCGCCCCGAATTTTTGCGTATAAATCTTATACGAGTAAGAGTTGTGTGTAATATGTCTTAAAAAAAGAATATACTACATTTTCCAGTTTTTCTTTTTTATGTTACAAGGGGGCAGACGAGCAGGCACCGAAGTGCCTGCCGGCGCCCATGGACATCTGCACGACCAGAAGGCCAGCAGATGCGCTGCCGGCCCTTAATCGAACCCCCGGAGCAGAAAGCAGAGTCACTGCCCACTGCGCCAACGGGCCAGCCAATGAAAGAATATTTTGTATTGAAGAAGATACAATTTATTTATAGAAATATAACTTACCAAAGTGAAGCGGAATAAACAAACGCAGATAATACACGATGCCATACTAAATTGTACGAATAATGTTACACTAAACACTTCTTCAATCAAAGAACAAAATCTGAAAAATAATGTTATATTATAGCAGTTGTTGTTAATATTGAAGTTCTGTTGATGCATGCTCAAGCTCATTATATAATTAATTAAATTCCGTACGGTTCGATGTACATTTCTTGTATATACGAAATGGGTAAGTTTTTTTATCAAACTGATTTAAATTGTTAACAACTCAACTTAATTTAGCCGTGCCATATCGTGAACTTATTCCATATCTACCCCTTTTTGTGTAAACGCGAATAAATGTTTTACTTCCTCAATGAGTATTTCGTGTTTTATTAAAATTAATCAGAAACCAAAATATCACGCAGTTAAGAAGCAAGTTACGCAAATATAATTAAGTATTGTTGATTGTTTTAAATTGTACTCACTTGCTGACTTCATCAAAATGTACAATAGATTCGTTTAACTTTACAATTACATCTAAATCATCAGGAATATTTGAAGAAGTTGGTGTTGAACTGCTAGGTCTCGATCGGTTGTTAGTAACGGTAGTAAGTTTTTCTTCAAGTATTTCCAGTTGAGCTATGAGCAAAATCATAAGGCCCAAGAAAAACGTATCTATGTTCAGATTATAGAGCATATTAATGTGCATTCCGATAGTCTGATAAAAATATATAGGATATATAAATAAGCTTTTCACATTTTCGGAAATAAAAGAATAACTGCAAACAGGTAGTACCAGAGGTACTCGGAGAATTAAATGGATTATGAAAGGCGATAAGACATGAATCAGATTTGAGAAATAGGATACCACCGCTACAATTTTCCAATACTTTATATTAAATTTCTTGGCCTTCATTACGGTCTGCAAGGCTTTTTCAGTTGTAGGCTGAAACAAATCACTGTCTAGTGTTTCAAATATCGTTTGGATTTTCTCTTGCATCACAATATAAGTCACCACTTTTGACATCACAGCCAGTACGGTAAAGTAAAATATCATCTCTTCGACAAAATGATCCAAATCCCTTTGTAAATAGTAAAAATTTACAGTGATAAATCCGTCGTACAAAAATATGAATAGAAAAATGAAAATTTTCGAATATAACCCGTAGAATTGAAAATTAACTTCGTATGGATATATACCGAGAAATATCCAAAATTTCATATTCTTGCCAAAGCAATCGGTTTGCTTTCTACTGTTGATTGCCATTACAGCTTATAAATTGCTCCTGATAAAAGTTGTAGTTCTTCTTTTGTTTTCTTACAGTGAAAAATTTAAATATAAGACCTTTTATACTTTCGCAAAGTAGAAACCTCTAGGCCGTAACTTGTTATTAGAAAGCTTTTTATGTATTCATTTTTTTATAATTAAAGGACCGGATATGCTGCTGATGACACCTTTACAAACAATTTAGCGACTCGTGTAAATATAAGTGGTACACGTTCAAAGGACTTAAGTAATCCAATAACTATATACTGCCGCTGTACATATGTAAAGCGTATTGCAAATGGATGTAGGTTAATTGCAAGACGCGTACTTTTAAATTAATGAGATGCAATTAGTAGATCTGACGTCGTTTACTGCAAATGACTTTTTTGAAATCAGTCTTAACGCTCTTAGAGTTTCTGGAGCATTCCAAAAATCAACTTCATCAGTAATTATATTTCTTGCGAAACTGCAAGATGAATTGCTTGATGTTTATCCATAAATCCTATTGTTCCGTGTAAATATTATTTTAAAGACATTTCCTTTTAAACCCCTCTTCCTAGTGCCGCTTCGCAATCAGTTGCCGCCCAACCTCGCTCTCAAATATTTGCTATTGAATTGAGTGCATAGTAGCATAAAATAAAGTTACTATCAATATTGCCTTTACAAAACGAGTTCTTCCCAAAAATTTTCCGTGTGAAATGCTACATTCTGTATGAAAATTTACTTAAATAGTCTAACAAATTTTCTTTCATGACTCATGCTCTTTGAAGTATTGTACATATCGAGATTGATTCGATTATAATATTTTACCTAAATCACAGCAATATTGTCAAAGGCATTCTGTTTGTCATAAATGATAATTCTATTCTGGCGGAATAACGAAATTAACTTATTGATCATTTTGTTTTTCCATTACTATTTATATTACAATTTTGATCATTATTAATCCCCATCCTGGGTGTTCCCACGGTCCTATGACATGGGGATTATTAAAGGGTGGATGAATAAATTCCTAAGAAGCCAGCAATGCACTACCAGCTCCTCTGGTGTTGCAAGTATGCGACGCTGATCACCCGAACTCGTTTGATCCGTTTGCCCGCTTAACCTATAAAAAAATAATAATAATTTGTCAGACATACAAAAATCACAAATAGAAACCTGTGGTAAGATGGTAGACAATATAGATACGTTTTTTAAAGGGGATGTAGTATCGGTGCGTTTTTTAAAAAGAGTGATATGTGTAAGACTGAAAATATCTTCGCATTAAGAAAACGGTTTATAAATAACGGTTTATATTTTATTGCATTGATAGAACAAGCGAATACACGGGTCCTAAAGGGTTGTGTTCTTGAAAAACTTAAGGGCTACATGTTTGAAATATAAATGTCAGCTATTAAATACAATAAGCGTTTAGTTTATTTGTTTGATGATTTATTCAGTTATTAACTGAATTTTCTTTCACAACATTTCATGTATGTACGGAATTTTATGCAAAGAAATACAATTTTTGGTGCTCGTCTTGGAGTTAGACAAAGCAATATCGACTTGATTATATCAAAGTAAACGACGATTAGTTTGTTTGGCGATATATTCAGTTACTAAAGGAAGTTTTTTTAAAGATTTTTCAGGCGCAAATTGTCCTTGAAAATTCCCCCGTCATTTGAGTCAGTGTTGAGCTTTTGTTTTGTAGGGCGGCACGATGAGTCTGACACGAGTGCCACTTGATTTCCTGAGAGCGCACAACAAAGACGAAACGCGTCTCGACCCAGGTACAGGCTCTGGCGGCATCATTAGATCCGGGCAACTAGACGATACTTTTATACCGTAGATAGAGCATGCCTGGGGCCGTTCGTTACAGTCGAAACCTTCCATCCCGACGGGGCGCGCCCGCTCCTTTTCCGCTATTATTACAAGCAATTTGTAAAACAGCGGTACTCTAAGCGGCTATATTTTAAATATTAACTCCCGTTTTCGCAATCGTCCGGGAGAAGCGAACTGTTTTTGAATTTTTAAATGCTTGCTAATGAACAATTTATTTGAGGCTTGGAATGTTACAGGCATTAACATTGCGTTGGAGTTTAACTTTTTCGTTTAGATTTTTAACTTGTTTCACTTATTTGTTTTCGAATTACAAGTTATGTTTTTAAACAAATATATCTTTACTGGCGTTAACGTTTTTGTTTAAGCTTCTTAAAGACCAAAGGGGATCCTAATTTTTTTTATTAGAGTTGACCCTAGACGCTCCTTCATAATTGGGATAAAATACCATTAAAATTTGATGTTTTTATGTACATACTTGATTAACAGAATTGTTAAAAACTTGTGGATTCATAGGATTATATTAAAGATATAGGAATTGAATTTATGTCATTTACATTAACCTATATTAATTGCTCTCACAAATAAAGCATAACCGACGTGAAACTAGTAATTTTCATCAGTGACAATACTAAAATGTCTCTAACGAGAATGCACAGGTGTTGGGGAATACGTTTGCTATTAGTTGGGGAAAACGACGGACTATTAGTAGTAGTCTCGGTATCATTACACCCAAAACTAAGGGCCACACCTCGTCTGGAGCATTCGATGCATAGTGTCTTGTAATTATTATATCTATTTATGCTACTTATAATAATCTATACTACTTATAATACTACTTATATTCATTTTTTCACCATAATCGCAGTACCAAGTAGCAGACCCGGCATTTTTGAAGTATTTCTTTAAGTTTTTCTTTCATTCTTTTCTTTTAATCCTTTCCTGAAATATTTCGAATAAAACAAGAAAGACACAATTTAATTCAGCCTAGCTGTTTAAGCAAGAGACGTATCTAATTTGGGGTATATTCTGACAGCAACCTACCGGGTCCAAATGTCTTCAATCTATGTACGATCCCCTTAGAAAATAGACGAAAAACTTCGCTCAAATCGATACAAGCGGTTTAAAAGGGTTGGATGACTAAGGCTTGTATAGCCCATTTTTTTTAATGTACATTTACAATCCAAATCAAAATGCAATGTATCTTCTGTACTGACGCATTTATACCCATCCTAAAAATAAGTGCTTCATTGTCTACCTTTTTTTCATTACAAGCTCTTTGACAATAATCCGGCGTAAAGCAATCTTACTTAATGTAAAGCTGCCCGAATAGGGAAGTAACTCCACCCTACAAAAGAAACCATAGTCATTGTTTATCATGTAAATAAGTAGTAGGTATATGTAGCTTTCCCTATATTAGTAAATAGTGGCATATGGTCAATCACTAGATTCATTATTGACGGTAGTTAACGCAACGCCGGTATAATGCTGCTAATTTTAATCGACGCCAATTCAGAAATGCTCGCTAACGAACACGCGCAGGTGTCGCCAGCTATTAGCCGAGTGGAACGAAACGTTTATTAGTTCCTTCCAATTACTAAAGGGGGTAATTTGACTCGCATTTGGCGGCTTAACTCACCCCGCAGCCACTAACTCTCTACAATCTAACATGACCCTGGTATTTAACCGGAATAACGTTAGTTACTTGGCTATGAATTTAGACGCATTAAACAAATGATGATTTGAATTCCAAATATTTCTTACCTTATTCCATACGGCTTTATAATATGTCATCGATTTCCACAAAGTTACGTTTAAATCTGTGGAGAATAGAAAAGTGAATGAAATGAGGAGCATTTATGCTCGTGAAAGCCCTTGTCTGGTAACAATAGACGGATCGCTCGAACGAGCTTTCCAAGTTAATATCATGCACTAGCTTTATTACGTGACCCCGCGTGCAATCTCAATACAGCTGAAGGTCATTTTTGATTGATAGCTAGCTCTATATTAACTTTAAATATTAAAAGACTCGTAGTGTAGCGAGGAACCTATTTGGCTCGGTACTATCTTCAACACATTAGTAGGTGTCCATCACATCTTACGTCAGTACCAAATACGCCCAAGGAGTGGATCTTCCTTTCTCTGTCCGATAAATGGTCCGATCCACTAAGGGTACGTGACTCCGGAGTGCCCTAGCTGCTATTATTTACTCTTTACTCTTTTCTACCAATGAAAAAACCTAAACACTAATTTTGATAGACCCTAGTTATATAAATAAAATTGTAACCTGTGTTTCTTTGCCACCGGCGATAAAAGGAGGACCTTGCTGAAAATCAGCGTTGCTTTCATACCTGGAAGCAGCACTAAGCTGAGCTTGCGTCTTTATTTATTTTTATTTATTTAAACTTAATTGCACACATAGGAAAAAATACAATGGTAAAAATATATATATATATTGCATTTGAGTACAAAGTGCGCAAAGGCGGCCTTATTGCTTAAAGCGATCTCTGACAGACAACCCAGGCAAGAGAGGATTTAAGAATCGGAAAGGGTGGTGCTAAAAACAACTACATAATATTAACTTAATTGTGTTGTTACTTGTGTTACTGGCTTTTGGCTGTGCTGGATCGATAGGGAATATGTCATTTTGAAGTAAAACTTATTTACGCACGCTTTAATTGGGGAGTAAGCTATGACGCTATGCTGAATACATGATGAGAGCGTTACGAAAAGTGTGATCGGGCTAAAAAAGCTCTATTTCAATTGTGTACTCTAAAGCTAATGTTTTAATTTGATTGCGTACCTAAATTAAACGTTAGTTCTTTTTTTAAATAGTAGTTGGAATAATTTTTAGGAACCTCTAATATCCCCGCTTCCCTTCCTACTAAGCTTAAATTAAAAGCTTATCTTGGAAGTGGCTGCGACACTACCCTAGTAGCGTCGTGGGACTTAACCGGGTACCTTACGGAATTCTGTCCAGCCCTTCAACCGCTGAGCTATAGAGGCTCTAAGACATTAGGAGTAGCAACTATATAGTGTAGTCAGTTAAAGTTTCTTATTTTAAGCTGTTGAGCGGATCAATTATGTATTTTTTTTTAATTTTTTAAATTTGGATTTTGAACTGAGTTAAAGTTAAGTTTAATAGTAGAAGTTCAAATCTACAAATTAATATAATTCTTATTCAGTTAAAGTTCGTTTTTTGTCGCGTCTAATTCGGCAAGCATACTTTCGCGTGTGTTGATTATAAATACGATAAATTCAATATTAGGTCAAGAACGTGTAGTTACGTTATTTATATAACTGTTACGTAAAATTATTTGCAGTAAATACGAATTTAATAACCTCTAAATAGTTTCAAGTATGAATTGAATTAGAAGATGTTTTAAGTAAATATGTAACAAAATATTTACTTGGCCTAGAGCAGGTTGGAGAAAAACAGGTCTCCTAATGGAGACTGGCAAGAGACAGGGAAGAGTGGCATAAAAGTAGTGGCTTTCGTTCCTGAAAGTGATTGAGAAATTAAAGTATTCATTTTCGAATGATGTTAAAATAAAACCAATATAGAATAAACACCACGTGGTCGAGACTAATAATGTGAAAGTTACGTGTTACAATATACTAAAATATTCTAAACGACATGGCGACCTGCCAAATGCCAAACTTCCAAATGTTAATGACACCTCTGTTTAATAAAATAGACAAAAATACTTCTATGAATTAAGTATTAATTAGCTACAGTTTCTAAAGTATGCTTATAAAAATAAATTTCAGCAACTCCTGCATCATCGTCTTCATCACAATCTTAGGTAGATTGTCTGCCTGAATAGGGATTTATTTTTATATGCGTGTATCTAAAAATAAATTCATCTATTTCTCTTGGTGACGACATCACGCTTTAACGGTTGGACTGTTCGCTAACTCTTTTTCATTTGCATTCAGTGCGTCAGGAGAAGGTCCTTATGAATTAAAAAAAATAAGGAAATTGCGCGGTAAATTAGAAAATTTAAGAATACTTATGCGCCATATTAAATTATTTCCAATGTAAACTTAGTGCTTTCGACAATTTAAACTTTTTTAATGTAACCTTATGGCGTTTGACATAACAGTTGTATGTGAACGGACTAATCGAGGAACTCAGCAACAAGCCAGTGGATTGTTGGATAGATGAGAAATGCATTAATAACTTAAGCTATGCCGATGATATGGTGCTGCCGAGTCCCTCGGCTGGTGCGCTCAGAGAGTTGCTTGATTTTTGTAAAGAAAAGAAAAGAGAATGGAAAAAAGAAAGGAAAGTTTATTTGTAACTGCATATATGTATAAAAGTACAATCAATAAAATTAGAATTAGATTTAAAAATATAACAGCAGCAAACAAATAGGCAAAGCAGCTCAGCCAATCCCGCGTGTCATAAGAAATCTTTGACACGCAGCGCTGATTTTCAGCTGCAGCCCTCAAACAATGTAAGTTGCCAAGTTGCCTAAATAGCTCACTCACAAGCCGGCGCTACTGTCTATGCAGACATGACAGTACTTCGTATACGATAGGTTTTTTTTTTTCACTCTCTATTGTCAACTGTTGTACAATAAAATTAACATAAGTATTCAATTCCAATCCACTATTATTTTCGTCCATCCCCAATAGGATTAAGTAGGTTATGTTAAGGGAAGGTCGTGTTGTACGTAAAGCATGGAGCTTGGTTTCATGGAGCGCGTGATGGTTTCAGCTACACAAAATATAAAAAGAAAGAATCACTCGAATCTTTGACAAGCGACGAGCGGACGTTTTTTTGTGGCAACGCTGTGACTCTCTCATCTTCCTCATTCACGCTGAATTCGTTAGATACTCAAAATATAAGCTTATCTCCGTGTAGTTAACTTACCTTATCAAGATCTGACGCGCCTGAGTGTAAGGGTCCTTACAAGGGTTCTAAAGAACCCTCCTATGTTAAGAATTCATATTTGGTGGAGGATGCAAGGATTCTCTCCGTACAGTTTTCTGACGCGTTCGAAGAAATCACAAAATTCCCTCTCTATCTACAATATATGTATGACAGAGAAAATTAAACCTCTAAGTTAAACTAGAGGCTTAAAACCAAGACAAAATATTTATAACATAAAGCAGTGCTATTGCACTGCTTTATATTAGTGAAGGTTGTCTGGTGTAGGTTTCTCTGTAGACTTATTAGCCTACAGAGAAACTTACTCAGTAAAATACTGATTTTCAGTAGGTACTATTTACGTACGACCGTCATACGCTCAGAGATTTCGAAAAAAATAGATATAGTTTTTATTATAAATATTTATTAGTAAAAAAACAAGATGTAAATAAACTAAAGTTTTTACTTTAGCTTAGTCATGCATGGATGTGTACATAGATCAGGTTGACATTAATATGGTTCTCTTAGTTAACTGACTACCGATGCCCATGGACGTCTGCACTACCAGGATGCTCGCAGTAGCACTGCCGGCCTTTAAGGAGGGGTTTTGACCACCGGGAACTGATACAAACCATATGAAACGCGACCAAAATATTATTATGTGACGTGACAGTATTGCCGCCACTTCACGCCGATCTTATGTGAGAAAGAGGTACTGGTACCCGGACGGTGAGTACCAGGACCAAAAGCGTTACTCGACCTTTACTTAAAAGTTATGAATCGGCTAACACAAATTCATCTCTTTTCTTATTTAACCTTATTATAATATTGCTTACATATTTGGCCGTCTAGTTCGTTTTCACAACGACCTTATTATTAAATAGGGTTTTGATGCTAATTAACTTTTGTGCATAACTCTGACCTCGATAAGATCTGATTCAAACACTAAAGCGTAGAATTGTTCATTGCGAGGCGAGGTCATGAAATATTATACGTATAAATTGTTACTCTTGCGAGATGACGTATTTTTAATGATACTGCAGGTGACCTTACGTGTGACTTTGTATGGAATGCGGATTGGATTTTTTAATCTGAGTTTCAATTTCATGAAATGAAGTTGACTTCTGTTTCTTTCAAGTACTACCAAACTTTGAATTTCAACAGACTTCAAAAAGGGTGGTGGTTCTCCATTCGACTGTATTTTTTTTATTAATATGAATTTGTGATTGTTACCTCAGAACGTCCGACTTGGTGAAACGATTTTTTAAATATTTTTTATTTGAAAGCTGGTGCACTCCGTATAGTCCCAAGTTCATTTTGGTCAAGTTCTAACAATTTGAAGTTGTTTTTTTTTTTGTATTTACAGTTTTATTTATATAAGAAGGAGACACTAACAAAGAAAGTTTTTTTAATAATACCAAATAATAAAACCTTAGCAGAGCCTACATTCAGCAGTGGCCATGGTAGAACGCGCGAGCGAACCTGTGGTGTTCAGTCATGGATGGCCCGTTGACACAGTGGGCAGTGACCCTGCCTCCCGCGTCTGTTACCTATAACGCAGGCATTAAGTTTTCTAACCTTAGGAACAGACGTCTGTGTGTCATATAGTCCTGTATTTATTTATTTATTATTTATTTCCGTCTACTAAGATGGCCAATCTATGGTTGTCTTCATTTTGGATTGAAGAGCCGGAGCAGCAGCTCTGCCGTCCCTTGGCAACGCCCTTGACTGTCCTTTTAAGTTAAGCTCAGTAGGAGGGGTAACGGGAATGTGAAACATACTTAAAATATATTGCTACAATTTTTTTTTTAATCTTCTCCAACCCTTAACACTAACAGTTCCAGAGGAAATGCAGGAAGAAAAGGAATCTCCTGGAAACAAAACAGTGACACGAAAGAGGTATAATCTCAGCCGCCTCAGACCAAAAAATAAGGAAACTTCAGCTGAAGTTCAAACATCTTCAGAGCAACGACGGAATGATCACAAAACCGAACTAGTTAAAGGTGAGATTTTTTAAGTGAAACTTCTTTACGCTCGCATGACTTGAGGAGTGAGCTGGTAAATGCGCGACGAGAGCGTTACGAAAAGTGTGATCGCGCGTGACGAACACAATTCTTGAGCAATTTTACAAATTAATAATTCGAATGCATTAAATATTATACGTTGAAAGTGAATAAAATTATTAATTAGTATTAAATCTCATATAAACACGTGGTTTTCTTTTTTTTTTTAATATTATTAACACTAGTAGATACCCGCGACTTCGTCCCCGTGAATTCAGTAATTTTGATACACTTCCTTTGTGGAATCAGTTGCCAACTGCGGTATTTCCGAACGGATACGACTTAGGGACCTTCAAGAAAAGAGCATACTCATTTCTCAAAAGCCGGCAACGCATCGCAGAATGTGAGAACGTTATATTGCTCTTATGGAGATTAGAATATAAGGAGGATTATTTCAATGTAATAGAGTATTCGTCGAAATCTGCAAATAAGGGGGGCACCACATTGCTGTGAGGAAGAATTTGGGGAATCTTCAAACGATAATTTGCTGTTTACAAATAGCCACTTTTTCAACTAGCCCCTCATAGAAAATGGTCCTTTTTATATACTATTAAGGTATACATACATAATGTTATCCATAAATTAAATGAATTTATAATATGTATTAGAAATGATATAATATAGTGTTATTTTATAATCTATTATGAATCTTATTTAAGTATAGATCTTGAATTTTAATTCTTTAATAATAAAAATTGATCATTTTATAATAAACAATACTAATATGTGTACTGCGGTCAGCCCAAAAATGCACGCTCCTCCAAACCGCTATACGACTGGGTGACCTTGTAGTGGGTGGTTGAATTTGAACGTGCAGTTTAAGACTGAACGCGCTAGCATTTCTATTGAAGTCTTGAAAAAAATTATACTTTTCACATTAATATATATTTTTGAACGTTTATTTTATTTATAAGAATTTTTGATTGAATCGTGATGGTTGTACTTGATTTTTCAAAAATAATTTCTTTTAGTCATTATTTTTAGATATTGTATGAAATGTCCAACTCTAAGCTATTGTGACTTGGCTGCATTACGTATTTTGTTTAATTTTGTGATATTTTTACTATATATTTATATGAACGCGCTATTTTTACTGGTAAATAGTTGTACAGATAAAAAAAGTCACAAGAATCCTAATTAATGCGTTGATATCAATAAGTTGAAATTAAATTTGACATTAATTTAGTATAATTTTTGTACAGTTTCCTTAGACTTAAGAACATAATCTCAAGATAATAAGGTTGTTCAGTTTGCTTGTACATTACTTTTATATCCGT